>SCDY01000909.1:0-59251 GCA_004143825.1 Drosophila micromelanica | reverse complement strand
TGCATGTGTAAACGAGCTGAAATGTTTATGGAACCAGATCGCAGGGTTCAGGGTATCTCCTAGTCGGGCGGCCCCGACTAGAGCCTTCTCACTTGTTAATTTTCTTTTTGTACGTAGTTTTCCGGGCAATTTAGCAAAGATTTCATTGAGTGTAAACATTATAAAATATTCGTAAATTATTACATTTTTACTCGTCACTTTACAGTGCATCATTTATTATTTATTATTATTTATTAAATGCATTTGCCCCAAAATAAACTACTAGTTACTTATATATTTTGTTGGATAGCTTTTAATCTTTTTAGATAAAATACAAAAATCATATCCCTGCAGCACAGAAATATTTAATATGTCCTCAACTTACCCAGTAAACTCCACTTACTCATTCGTTCACTTTTTCTCAGTCATTTATTTAACTAAATGTTAAAGTTGGATAGAACCGTTAAGACTTAAAATTTTAGACATTGAATTTGTGGTAACTATCTCTAGAATTACGTATTTAAATGTATTATACATAAGCACTTAGAAGGTGCCCGTGCCGGTCAGGGCATTGGCTGATGGGTAATGCGAGCGCAGGACCATGCAGCGTTCCCTGTCCACGAACAGGGTGCGCCGCTTCAGCATAATCTCCCGCTCGAGGGTACTGCGAACGCCGACGAGGGCGTCCTTTGTCTCCTCGGCGGACTTGAGCTCGTGCAGCATGGCTGTCACGCTGCTCTGGATGGTGTGCACCTCATCGATCAGCCGCTGCTGGGCCACATCCCTGCAGCTCTCCACATTGGGCCGATTGCTGCGGTTGTACATGCGCGTCTGGGCCACCTTCATGGCGGCATCGAAGCTCCGAATGCGTCCGTGCAGCTGGTCGATGCGCGTCTCCGTGTCCGCCAGATCCTGCAGCACGCGACGCAGGTCGTTCTCGAAGCGCTGCACCGCCTCCTGGGTGCAGTTGATGCGTGCCATTAAGGATTTCTCGACAACATCCGCCTGGGTGCGAATGTCCCTGGCCCCATTCAGGAGTATTGCGTTCAGGGTGCTGCGCAGCGCCACGGATCTCTGGCGGCACTTTTCGCACTCCTCCAGTGTCTCCAGGCTGAAATGTTCCCAGTATTTTTCCGACGATTGCTCTGGCGGCTGCCGTATTGCGCCCACATGGAACATAATCGTGCGCGATCTATTGTTGAGGCCCAGATTTGTGCTGTCGATATCGTAGGCTTCCTGCTTGTCGCTCCAATCGAACTCGAGACGCTGCTTGGCCGCACGATTCTCCATTTGCTGGGCCAGAAAGTCATCCAAGGTCTTGCTCAGCTGCCTCTTGATCTCGGCTATCAGCGCCAGCTCATTGACCAGCTCCTCCTCGGTATTATCGCGCACCAGCTCCGTGTCCGGCCGGCCGGTGCGCTTCTCAATGCATTCCCTCACGATCGATTCGGGCACACCGAGCACAACGAGCGCCCTGCGCAGCCTATTGCGCTCCTCGTCCACCATAAAGATCTCGTCCGTCATAGTCTTGATCGCTGCCTCCAGAGTGCTCTTCCACTTGCAGATCACCTGCGAGCGCTGCCTCAGCTTTTCCGTCGTCTCGTTCTGCGTCTTTGCCACCATCGCCGTGAGACGCTCAAACTCGGTCGTTGAGCTAAACCGATTTCTATGTGGGGGAAAAGAGAAAGATATATAGATATATGGATAAAATAGAAAAATCAGTTGAACGAGAGGAGGATAAATTCAAAAATTATTAAAAATATCTTTAGATTAAAAAAAAAATATACAAAAAATTAAAAAAAGATACAAAAAAATAATAATAAGAAAAATAATCTAATTATAAAAAGAAATTAAAATATTAAAGCTATAAATATAAATTGATATAATAATTAATTTTTAATTTAATTTACCCTTTTATCTGACTTTATGCTAATACTGACATTAAAACCCATTGAAAATGGGTAAAACAGGGTATTATGGTTTTGTTGAAATGTATGTAACAGGCCGAAGGAAGCATCTCCGACCACATAAAGTATATATATTCTTGATCAGGACGACGAGCTGAATTGATATAGCCATGTCCGACTGTCCGTCTGTATGAAAACAGCGATCTCGGAAACTACGAAAGCTAGAAAGCTGATCTTGGTCTCATTCAGTTCGTATATATTATACGCAAGCTTATCATTTTTTTTTTCGATAACTCGATCCGTTTCATAAATATCGATAAAAATCGAGAACAACCTTTGGTTTTCTTACAATATCTCAGAGACGATAAGAGACAGAACCAACTAAATTATGTTTGGGTAAGCAATACGCAGATTTTGATACCTTCGGGTTTTGGATACCTCCCCCCAATCGCCCCCAATATCGATTAAACCAAAAAATCGCAAAGCAAATACTACAGACCTGCAAATTGGTTTGTACATAGATTTTGATGTCCCTAATAAGTCCTGAAAATTTCATAACGATCACGATCGGTGCACGCGCACCGAGTGAAGTGATTGCGTCGTGCATTTGTGTATGTGTGTGTGTGTGTGTGTATGTGTAAACGAGCTGAAATGTTTATGGAACCAGATCGCAGGGTTCAGGGTATCTCATAGTCGGGCGGCCCCGACTAGAGCCTTCTCACTTGTTTTTATATCGAGTATTGGAATAAGACTTACTTATTGGCCTTATCCAACACCGAGTTGACATGTTGAACGGTCTCTTGATTTCTGGCACGCCATTCATTTGAACTGAAACGTGTTATCGAATATCTATCGACAACTGGACGTGTGCCCGTTAGACCCGCCATCGGGCTCCAGTCCACCTTGCCCGTGGCCCAGGGACCGATGGGTCCCATGGGCGTCATTGAATCTTTGTGCGGCAGATCGTCGCCAGGTTGCGGCAGATAGCAGGGCGGATTCTGCAGATTATCCGCATCAGGATTAATGGAGCGCTGCGTGGGAGATTCAAGTATTAACCAATCGCCAGTCTAAGAAATTGGATGGAATATTTACTGCGAACTGCATCTCTTCGGTTTTGAGGGGCTTTTGAGCCTGATCACGTCGCATGTCCAGCAGCTGCTGTTGCTGATTGTCAATGCCCGCCTTTAGATCCACCTGCACCTGATGGTGCTCCTGTACGGGCTCCACAGCCACTTTCTTCAGATACTCCTGAATCTCTCGCTGCTCCTCCTCTGTGGGCGACACAATGCCGACTGCAGTTGGCTCCCATTTGCGGCGACGTATGGGTCCCATATCCGGCGGTGGCGGACATATCAGTGGTGCGGGGCATGCAAATGTGGGATGTAATTCGATGGCCTCGTTGGTGCAATCGCCGCCACCCTCATAGAGGTCCTTCTCCTTGCAACAAGCCATCTTTAAATATTTTTAATTCACAACAACAACAAAAGTAACACAAAATATTTGTATGAAACTTTCACTTTTTCTCAATGTGTGTTCATTGCCACAAACAAAACTGGGAATATTACTGAAACTTTCACAGAAATTTGTTTAGGGACTATCAACTCGGGTTGCTTGGGTTATCTATCTGGGGCTCGATACGGTTGTTTGGGTTATTCATTTTACATTACCTTAAAAAGTTGCTATGACAGCAAATAATTTATTTATCACATAATAAATATACGTATGTAATATATATTTTTTTTCAAATTATAAAAAATTTGTTAAATAAGTTCACCCTTTCCACTTCTTCAATGTACGTCTATTAATTTAATGTACAAAATTCCTTTAAAGTAATATATTATAAATATTTACTGGCAGATCATCGTATTTTGTGTGTTTTTGTTTGTTTGTGTCTCTTTGGTGGGACATCAGCTGAGTCAGTTGCTTTTCATATTTTGGAAAAACATAATAGAAAATTCGAGGACATTGCTGGGCTTATAGCGCAGCACATTCAACACATAATCCTGCATATAGTCGGCCAATTCAGAATTGAACTCCAGATATTTCGTAGCATTTTCATAGTTAATTGCCTTCAGTTCGCGGAACTTGCGCTTGAGGACAACATTCTGGCGCCACATCAACTCCAGCTTCGGCATGGTCACCTCTTTCTTCTTGGGCGGTGCGCAGACGGCGTGCAGGAGATAATTGTAGCCGCGCCAGAAATGGAGCACGATGTGACCCTCTGGCGTCATATAGGTCTCGGCCACGTCCTGTAGCTCATCGTTGAAGCACTGCTGTGTTATGATGTGGATGACGTTCTCGTAGGTGCGATAGAATATCCGCACCAGCTTGCGGTCCTTGTGCACCAACAGATTGCAGCGGAGTACCCGCCCATAGAGATTCATCGTGTAGTACTCGAAGTTTCCCACGAAATTGTGGCAAACCAGATGCCTCATCAGCAACTGAATGCCACCGTCCAAGACGAAGATGTGATCACGATCCTTGATGTCAATGGTGGCCTTAAATTTCTGCGACTCCTCGTTGATCTTCGTTTCGCGTATGGCGGTCAGGTAGAGATCCGCATGATTTCGCACTTCCAGCGTCTTTTGCACAACTGCATTATCGATGCGATCAAATTCCAAGCGTTTCTCGCACAACAGCAAGAACTGATCATCGTATTTGCCCTTCAGCTGATGTCCACACTCGGTGATGCCCTTGCCCTTCTTCATCTTGCTGCTGCTGTAAACCACATAGCCGTCGAAGGCCTCCTCCACATTCAGGCAGAACTTGCCGATCTGCTGCAGCTCGCGCTCAAAGAATATCTTTATGTTCTCGCTCAATTTGCAGTTGGTGTTGCGCAGCTTCGAGATGTACAGCTGCTCCTTGAAAATCACAGCCTGCTTGACGGGCAGAAAGCTCTTGGGATCGATGCCCCAATCGCATTGTTTGTACTGATCATCGGAGGGCTCAATCGGTCTGATTAAGGCGGAGATAATACTCGATACACTGATCTCATCCCGGGCGCTTAGCTTGTCCAATTCCTCGCAGGCAGCTGTGTCAGTGACTTTTTTAGCTGGGTCCTTGAACCCACCTAGATCACAGGGCACAAACAGCGGCGGGTTCAATTCAACCTGATCTGCATCCGGGACACCATTGTGGTTGAACAAATCGGTTGGGTGAGCGCTGATATTCAAAACTAACCATACTCACCCATTTCTATAAATATGGATAATTCGCCAAGTTGAAAAACAACAAATTTTTTATTAATAATTTGTATTCACGGGGATTTCGAAACTGAAAAATCTCGAATTGAATACATACACCTGTCTCAAATAAAATATCTATGGTAACTGCGATCATCGATATGACGTTTCCCTTCAAATTTTGATTTTGGTTTATTATTATTACTATTATTATTATTTTTCAGTTTTTTTGCAACATTTTCCAAAGCTTTTTCATAGTATTCGAATTACATTTTATATATAATATAATTTTTTTTAAATATATATGTTTTGATTGGTTATTTAATAGAAATAACTATATATAAACAAGATGTTGTAGCGTATGTATTCATGATCTGTGCGGATGTTTCTTTTGAATTTGTACTCTAATATAATAGTATTTGTTTTGCTAATTAAAATATTTAATTTTACAGCATTTCAAACAAGATTTAATACTGTATATTATAAAGGAAATATTATTTCGAATATCTTTCTTCCATATCTGTTGAGTCTTTTGTACTGAGAATACTTCAGATATGTTTAGAATTTCGTCAATTAGCTAGAGCATCATTTAAAATTCTTACATTTCAAGAGTCGCTTAGCAATTCTGAAGAGTTTGCACACACGGACTGCAACTGCAGCTAGATGAGAGACAGCTGACAATGGATACAAGAGATGAAATTGGCAACAACTAATTGCAAGGCCAACAGCACTTCAGACAACTTAAGGCTGCAGGGAGGCTGTTGGGAGGTGTCCGTATGTGTATATGTGTGTATGTGGGTGTGGGTGTGTTGTGTGTATGGACAACAAATGAAAGGGTTGGCCAGTGCATAGTGCATAAGGATGCGAGGACATGCTCATTGTTATTGAAGCGCAAACAGGACTAACGGCCGGACGGCCAACAGACTCATTAAAACGCATAAAACGTATGAGCAGAAAATCAACAGTTAAGAACGACAAAGAGGAGTTAAGAGTGGCAGCCCCAACTGAAGGGGTTCAAAAATAAATAAATACCAAAAACGGCGAAAAAAAAAATGTGAAATAAAGGCCTCTTCTCGGCCTTGGCCCGAACAATATTAAATTTGTTATTAAGCCCTGTAATTATTTGTTCAGGCGGAATTGTTGGCATTTTCTTCGCTATTAACTGCCGTTGCTCTTGCGGGATGATAGAGATTAAGGGGTGCTGTGGGAAGAGGGGCACTGATACTGAAGATGAAAACATAAATAAATTATGCAGACGGGACAAAGACAATGCGCTCGCTGTTTGCTCAGCTTATTTCACAGTCAAGTTAACTTTAAAAGATACGCGCTGAGCCTGCGGCCCGAGAAAATACTCACAATTCTTTACCTATTTTTCATTTTCATTTTCCTTTCATATTTTTTTTTGCGCATTTTTCGTTTTTCATTTTCCTTTATTCATTTTCATTAATTTCTTATGCATTGCTCTACGCGTAAATTAACTACAATTGTTTTCAGTGTTGTCCACTTACATTTAATCTTCGTCTTCATCTTTGTATTCATTCACATTCACATTCATTCGCCTACATTTATTCACATTCAGTCACATTTCCTTGGCTTTTGCTTGCCTCCTGCTTTTTGTTCGCACATTTTTTGCATGCCACGCCCCCTTTGAGGAGTCCCAGCCCCGTTGAGTGCTAAAATAAATCAAAATGCGTGTCCAAAGAAAAAGAAGAAATAAAAAGGAGAACGAGGAACAGCGAGCAAAACAAATCTTGAATGAAAATTGTAACCAACCGCCATCGCCGCATGCAGATCCTGCCAGATCCTGCGGGGTAAGCGGCATAATCTGCTGGTACACACACACACACACGCACACATACATCGGAATGTATTGGTGTGGGCCTTGTTGTGGGCTGCCAAGCTTAAGGGTCAGTAATAAATGTCATGATATGAAATTTATTTACGCGCCACGAAAACCAATGAAAACCAAACCAAAGCAAAGCGAAAGTAATGCAACAACAACAATAACAACAAGCAACAACAATAAAAATGCCACAATACCAACAGAGCCAAAGACAATTAAACGAGAATAGGCATCCAAAGTGAAGACAGCAAAAATGGCGCAAAAGAAATTCAACTCGAAATGCCTCGGCAAAATAAATCTAAGCGCAAAATTGCTAACCATTGATTGCTCCAATCAAAGTTGAATAACGGAAAACTAAGGACAGTTATATTAAATCAAATGAGAAAAGTTTATCTTAGATAAAAAAAAAAAACAAAATTCTGGGAAAAAGTCTACTCTAGACGTACAGAGAGATTCGAAAAATATAAATAACTTATTGAAAGAAAAATTTCGTACTTGATTTAAATCAGTTCTTTGAAGCCAAAGCTTTGCATTAGTTCCTTACGCAAACAATTTCAAACGATACCAAATCTAAGTAACAGTAAATATAAAATACCCTGGCAAATGGTAAGCTTTACTTATTTCAAATGAAAACTATTGTAAATAAAAATATAAACAAACAAAATCCATTCTTGAGTGTTAATAACATGTAATATAAGATAGTCGCAGTATTAATAAACCTTTTTCAGTTACAAGTTACAAGTTTTTTAATGAGAAAATCTTTCATGGCTATTTCCTCCGGCCCATAATTTTATCATTAGTTTCTGGCCATTTCAGGGCGTGGTCTTCCGTTGCTTTTTCGCAGACGATAGACAAATGTCGCTGTCATATTTTTATAGCAATTAATTTATGTATCTTAACGCATGAATGCAGATATGAATAGCATGAATAAATGTCACAAATGTTCGACGCATTCATCAATCAATATTCAATTTATTTAATGAAATTATTATTGCCCTCGTTGTTGTGGTTCCTGCTGCTGTTCATGTGTTGTTTTTATCATTGTTGTTTTCTGTGTCTGTTGTCAGTTTTTGGCTCCAATTGATTTCATATGCAAAATGATGCAATTATGTGCGTTGGACTGGGGAAGGCGTATTGTGTCTTCATTTAATTGCTTTTTACATGATTTACACGCTGCTTATGCTCTGATTTTTTCACACATGTCCGCTGACAAATTGCAAACACTAAACACACAACAAAAGACAATGCAAGTGACGTGCCAATTTGGCATTTAAACTGAGGTGGATGGGGGTGGTTGGGAGGCGGACAAGACGCCACTTAAACTTGACATGAGCTCATAAACAAACACAGGTTGCATGTCCTTTCACACACAAGCACACATACACACACACACACACACACACACACGTACACGTACACGTACACACAGCTCATAAAAATGCGAGCTGACAACACTTTTGTATGAGTTGTAAATGCGAGCGCTGTTGGCAACCCTCGACGAGCACCTTCCGCACGGGCTTCTCGTTTCATGCCTGCAGCACGCAACTCTGTCATGCTTTCACTCAACACTAACACCCGTTCAAGTGTGCGTGTGTGTGTGTGTGTGTATGTCTCTCTGTCTGCCTTTTGCCAGCTGTTTTGTTGGGGGATGTGTTAATTACAGAAAAATTGCGAGAATTTGTATTATTTACTTTGTTATCAAGATTTCAGCTTAGAGCTTAGTCCCATTGTTGCTGTGCATTGTGAATTGCGTGCTTTGCCTATAATTGCATGTGTGTGTGTGTGTGTGTGTGAGAGTGTGGGTGTGTGTGTATGTGTATGTATGAGTGTGTATAGTAGGCTTCTATTTCCTAAGTGCTGCCTTTGTGCTGCTCACTTCAAGGTTAACTTTTTGTTGTTGGTGGCCAGGCATCTAAAGAATTTTCTGTACTTTTTGATAGGGGTTGCGTACTCCATAGAATGCGGTAATTGTAGTTACGAAAATTACACAATAAACCACAAATATGTAAATAACACTAAAAGAAGAATTCATTTTCATTCAGTTTATATTGTAAAAGCTACGCAAGTTTTTAATTTTTCTAACTGGATTATTTGTATAGGCTTTTATTAAATTAATTTAAAATTTATTTGAAACTCGTAAATGAAATCAATATCTTCTCTTTATTAGTTAGATGATTTATATAATGAAGCTGCTAATCGTACATATAATCTCCTAGACTAAATGCGATGTTTTCTTTATCTTAAAAATTTTAATAAATATGCCCTTGCCCCTTCCCTTCCAAGCCTGTGCGCCAACTCCCGCTCACAACTAGTATTTCTTTCCACTTCAACAGTAAAACAAAAACTTTATTTTATAAAATGCAAATTGTTTTACAATTTGATTTAATTATGCAATGGCAGTTAGAATTATCAGCTGCTCGACTTTGCCTTCTGTTAATATTAAGTTGTTCTATTGTAGTTGATGTTGTTGTTATTGTTTTTGTTGTCGCTCTGCATTGACAAGCACACAAAACTCAACAGCAACTGCAGGCGTAACAACAACATCAGCAACTCAAACAAAAAACTTTTGCCAAGGTGTTGTAAAATACCGATTTGTTGTTGGTATTGTTGTTGTTGTTGTAGGAACAGGTGCGTCAGGAAAGACAAAAACAAGCGCAACCACCGCCATTTTGCACAGTCGCTGCCAAAAGTTTATTGTTTAGCTCATGGTTTGTTGCTCTTTTCTCTACATATACATTTATATTTTTTTGTACAATAAATTTTGCCTTGCATTGCATAAAATTTGTAAAAACACCAAATACAAAATACAACAAAAATGTATGCATTAATTTTCATTTTCATTGGAGAGTCAGCTATTGATTTTGGGCAGCAGGTAAAAAGTTTTGTTGGGTTTGCTGCCAGATAAATCACAATATTTGTGGAAAACTTCTTTACCACATATTAATTGCCAGCTGACGCTTGTTTATGCAAAATATGCAAATAAGCCCTCATAAATATATATAATATAAATCGATAGAAAAACACCGTGCCAAAATCAAATTTGATTCAAGAAATTCGGATGCGTTTTTTGAATTACATTTATAAATTTTTTAGAAACAATTGATTTTCAATTAAACTTTATATGTCAACTAGTATGAAAATATTTGCTTTGAGTTAATGTTGACCCCTGGACTTTTGAGTATTTTATTTTTTGGTATTTTCTTTGCGTGTACTGTCCATATGCATATCGAATTATCTGACCGAGTGAATTCTGTGACCCACTTTGCATTCACTCGGCTCATTAGCCAGTGACCAACATTAAATCAACTTGCGCTAGAAAAAAGGATAAAGGAAAAATACAAATAAATACAGAATGAAAAACATGAAGTAAAAAAGCAAAAAAAAAAAGGTTGCGCTAATTAATTAGCGCCTGCAACATAGTCTGGACGCCTTTCACTTTGTGGTAACTTCATTAGCCAGTTGCCTACTAAAATTTCAACGTCAACTTGCTTCAGCCCAGCAAGCCGACCCACTGACCCAGCACCACCAATACCACCACACCGAACCACAGAGCGACAACCTTTCCATTAGCTCGGCTTCCCTTCAACGCGCTTAATTAGCTGACGCCTGCCAGGTGCCAGATTATATTTAAGGTTATGTTATCCATGCCAAAACAAAAAATTGAAAACAAAAATAAAAATAAAATAAAAAAAAACGTACTGCATAAAAGTGAAAGCAGTGCAGTCAAGCTTAAAGCAGGTTTAAAATTGTAGCTAATTAGGGAGAAATTTGAGGGAAAAAACGGACCACATTGAGCTGCTATCATAAGCTAATTTTGGGAGAGTAATGAGAAATAAAATAATACAATTTCAGAATGGAAACTTAAAGGAATACAGAAATTTTAATTTTAGAGATGAAATCGAACAAAATATATATTATCTAAAAAACAAACCTTTAAGAAATCTAAAGTAAACAAAATTTCCATACATAAAGAAATTGTACCTTTTTATTCAAATCCTGTTAGAGGATTTGGGCGACTATTAATTTTGAGAGAGTAGTAAGAAATAAAATAATATTATTTAAGAATGAAAACTTTCTTAAATGAAATACAATATTTTATGGATTATTAAAAACACAATTTCTATTAACTGAAAAACAGACCGTTAAGATATCTAAACTAAACAAATATCCATACATGAAGAAAGTATACCTTTTTATCAGAATCCTGTTGGGGGTTTGGGCGTTTCCTCACGCAAACCGGTTGAAAGCGCAAATAAATACGCCGCCCGCAAAGGTAGGCAACGCTTTTTGTTTGCCTAACCTGAGAATATGTTTATATAGGACTCATGCATGTGTTTATAAATGTGTGTGTACGTGTCTAAATATGTGTGTGCGAGTGTGTGTTAGTCTGTGTTAATTTACCAACAAAGACAAGTACAAACATGCAAACAGCATTCAAGAGATTTTGCTAGAACTGAAAGGCATTCGCTCAATGTGCGAAAACAGTGCGAGTATGTGTGAATGAATGTGTAACTAGTGAATGTGAGTATATTTACGTAAGTGTGTTTGTTATTGCTTACATAGCTATTGGTATTAATTTGTAGACGCTGCATAATAGCTTTGTCAATATTTTACATACGTTCGGCAAAAAGTGCGACCCAAAAGTGTTGTAAATCGACGCCGTGCTGTTGAGGACGCCGCAAAGACAAGGACAGGAATAATAAGTGTAGAAAATTAGTAGAAAAGACTGTCTAAAATATATTTGACAATGAAATCCGAAAAAAATTTACACATTTTTTTTAAGCCAGATTATGTCGAAATACTCAAGGATGAACTTGGTTATTTTTGTTAGGTAGTGTTTAATAATAGTTTAGTTTTTTTATTAAAAGAAATTTTAAATTATGAGAGCTATGGATCCGAGAGCTTCATGTGGTTCCTTATGTCAATTTTGATGTCAATAAAACTTGTTGAAATGGATTGGTATTATTCAAAAATTATACAATTTTTTTTTTTTTTTGTTATGATTAGAATGCATTGTGAATAATTAACACACACATTTCATTAATAGAATTAAAACCCAAAAAAGTTATTTTTAAAGGTTTCCAAATTCTGATTTTAGTTTAAGTAACACAGATAAGGTATTCCAAATATATCGAACAGCTGGCTATAGGCCCGGCTTGAATGTGGCCTATCCCAAACTGCAAACAGCCTTTCAATGTCCTCTGCTGATGCATCAATCAGTGTTGTGAAAGACTCCATTGTGCGTTAACAAGTGGCACGTTGCCGGATTGATCCACAGGCACAGAAACATGAGCGAGGGGGGGCGAAGGGAACGAAGGGTAGGTGGGTATAGGTCACGACATATCTATGTATATCTTTGCGCCTTAACATGACCTTTCCACTCTCTATCCCGCTTGCACTCTGCGGTGCTTTCCATTTCTCTGCTGTCCGTCAGTGCGACCAAGTTGTACGTTGATGTTGCCTTTTGGCGGAGTATTCCAAAGTGAGGTGAGGTGAGGGGGTTTGCCTGCAAGACAATAGATTGAAGAGCTGCAGCAGGCACATACAAGTCATCAGGCCATGTTCAGGAAGTTAGTTAGGCGTTCCCGACGACCCACAAGTACCAGGCTCTGTCATAATGTCAGCGAACGTCAAGTTGTTCTATGCGGCAGTCAAGACAGGTCGCCTGACCGTACCGACCGTTTCGTCCATCCCACCCGTCTGCCAGCTCGCTTTCTGCACTCTTAAAGCTGAGCCAACTGAACTGGCGTACATTTTCATGTTTTATACACTGTGGAGGTATTCCCCATTTGAATATATTTTCGTTTTGAAGCCGCCTGTGCCCTCCTGTGGATAACACCCAGGTGGCGGAGAGAGGTGAGGAAGGCTAGAGGAAGCACCTCGAGTGTTACTTTTGGCCTTGTTGAGCCACAAAAGTGCACTTGTCTTTTCAAATGCAACAACTGATAACAGATGCTGCATACAAAACAGGCAAAAGAGTTACAGAGACAACAACAAAATGAAAATAACCTTTTTTTAGCTGCAATACGAATTTTGTATACACTTGAAATG
This sequence comes from Drosophila micromelanica, assembly GCA_004143825.1. NCBI lineage: Eukaryota > Metazoa > Arthropoda > Insecta > Diptera > Drosophilidae > Drosophila > Drosophila micromelanica. Next base: position 46,289 of record SCDY01000909.1, on the reverse strand, counting down.
TTCTTGACAGTTGCGATACCGATATCAATATCAAAGTAAATAAGCTATCTTTTCTAAACTATAGATATTCCTTTGGTACCAATAGATATGATTTATTTCAAAAACTTTTAACTCTTTCAAAACCATTTACCTTTAACACATACATACCAAGCTTTAAATCGTAGCCAAATTGTCTGCAGTAAAAGTGTATTTAGGAGCACAGTTTTTTCGGCGTCAAGCATAAAAGAAGCGGGAAAATAGAAAATGGCAAAACGCGATAGGCAGCTAAACAAACAGCAGCTTTGTCCCGGGACAATTTGCCGGCATTCACACTAGCTTTTTAAAGTTCGCGTTTAAATTATTGGACTATTAACGCCCATTTATCAGCATTCGACAATTGAATTGATAATATTTATTGTGCTAATTAAATTTATTTAACCGATAATTGCGTGGTAGCTGATTTAAATTTTGTTCATCTAATGCGACATTTAGGCACCCTACAACAACTGCTGTTGTCGGACGTCTTATCAGCATTAAAATATATAATTGTGTCAAAAATCCATAATTACAATCAACCAGTTTGCATTGCATATAATTATACTTTTGTGCTTAATATTTGGCATTCTCAGCGAAAGAGTTTATGGAAAGCGCAGTTATCTGAACTCGGATAGGATTTAAAAAAAAACATGGTCATAGAGCTCTCGACACTTGAAATATGTTCTTGAACATAGGATCAGTGCTACGCCTGATCGATAACTTTTACTCTTACTATAATCGATAAAAATCTGTCACAACCTTAAATTTGGTTGAAATAAATATTTGAATATACTGTAGCACTTAATGAATCTATTGCAAAATCGGTTAGCAAACTTAAAGTTAAAGGTATTAAAGAAAACATGTGGTTAAAATATTGTTAATTATAAGTCTTTGAAAACACAATAAAAATCAAAAATTTTATAAATTGTGCAGCAATTTCTGAATATTACCCTAAAGTAACAACAAAACAAGTTTAGAATAAAGGCAAGTTCTTGCAGAGTTCAAATATTCAAATATCAAACATTCACAATTCAAATGTAACTTAAAGTCACTTTATGCTCAAACTGAAAAAAAAACCATTATTTAAAAAAAAAATTGAAATTGTTTTGTATTTATTACAACAATTGCGTCAAGCACTTTCGATAAGCATCAGGCAAAGGGAGAGAAAAATAGCGAAACAAAAACAAATTGGCTACAAAATTTTTGACAGGCAATTTGCCTAGACATTCCCCCCAGCATATCGCCGCACACCTCCTGCCCCTGCGACGCCCACACATATTGCACTGGTAACATTTCAAATGAGCAATTTTCACATATTTAGATGGCAATATACAGAGAAATACCCATAGAGCAAGGACAAAGGGGGTGACAGCGGGGCAGAGGCAATCGCAACTGTAGCTACATTATGTCATAAAAATAAATAGTTGGACACACACACACACACAAGGACCAACTGTAACGGGCCCAGGCAGTTAGAGACATAGTCATGGCAACGCCCTTAGCACCAAGCACGCTCCCACTCCCGCCCCCCGCTTCGCCACGTCCCTGGCCAGAAGAGCGACACAAAACGGAAATGAAATGAATGCGCACGTATGTATTTCCTTTCACCAAACATAAGAGCAGGCCAGCCCCCAGAAAATTCATAATGATGATGACGGGCATATGCAGCCGACAACCCTCTATCCCTGGCTCTATTCTGAGTACTTTTGCATACACATATGTATGTGATGGTATACGGTGCGTATGTGGAATGTTATTAGAGCGGTATTCAGTTAAATTTTTATTTTTGATTTTTGGAAGGTGATGTAACTTGCCTTGTCAAGGACACTTGTTAGTTGGCAAAATGTGAGAAATAGTATTTGCTTAGGAATATGAGTGTAAATAGTGTAGCATAAAGTGAGCATGCTTAAACTGAGCGTACTAGGGCAGACCATACCCTATATGTATAGAATATTGAATTTATTTTATGTTTCTTGTTCGATTGTGATGGACTATTTTGCAGTATAATACAATTTAATATTTGTGAAACAATTTAATTATGAGGTTGTAAGAAGATTTTTTATTTGGAAAAGCAACTGGTTTTTATTATTGTCGTAATATTTTACAAACTATTTGTTGTATATTACATATTATTACATAATATTATTATGATAATTTTTATTATTATTATTATTATTATTATTATTTTTATTATTATTATCATTATTATTATTATTATTATTATTATAATTATTATTATAATTATTATTATTATTATTATTATCATTATTATTACTATTGTGCAACACTTTAATCAAGCTACTAACTAAACTTCAAGCCCTAATATTTAATCTGCAATACGATCGAAGTTTTCTTCAACTTTATCAAATTCTCTGGAGTGGAGGAAAATTTAATCATGGCCAAAGGATGCAAGTTTTGCGTGCATCATAAAATCGCAGACAAAATCACAAACAAAAAAAACAAAAAAATAACTAAATAAAATCATAAAATAAACTTCAGATATTTGCAGACCAATTAAAAGTGCAGCAAAGTTAAGCAACAAAATAAAAAGCTAAAGATAAACAAAAAACAGCTTGTTTAAAATAAAAAAAAAAAACAATTGAAAATGAAAACTTTATGGCAAAAGGAAAATAATACCGTTAGCTGCAAAATTAAGCGGCATCGAGCGGGCGTCAACTGCAAACTAAGACAATTAATAATAGTCAAAATTAAAATGGCCAAGAAATGTTTGCCTCTGCGCTAAAAGTATATATTGTACATATAAATGGACAGGTCATGTCAAAGTTCCACAGCAGCCACGCCCACTGCCAGTGTTTTGATTTTCCCTTTATTTTTTTTTTTTTTTGCTTAATCCCTGGCAAACAATGCAGCCACTGTGAGCTTAGAGACAGGAGCTGGCGAGGATCTGACAGCAGCAACTGGAATGCAGCCATGTCAGCAGCATAACTGGATAACTGTCGAATGAATTGATATTGTTTACTTTTAATTAAAAACAATTTGCTTCGCTGGCTTTCTTGGCCAAGGCATTGAACAAATCGGACCCACCCATTGATGTTGTTCCAGCCTGCCACAGATGATGATGATGATGTAGATAATGATGTTGATGCTGATGCTGATGATGACGAGTCAGAGCTAAACTCTTCAGCTCGACTTACAATCGCTGCACTTGCCTTGTAAAGTGAGCTCTATGGCTATTTTCCAGACAATCCCCCACAAACTTCTTGTTGGGCACAAAAAATAACCCATTAATGGTTTGTCCTGCGCTGTCCTGTGCTGTCCTGTGCTGTCCTCTGCCGTCCAGTCCTAAGCTTTGTGTTTACTGTTGTTGCTGCTGCTGCCACTGCTGCTGATGCAGTTCGTCGATGTGCAGTCTACGTTTTTGGGTAATGAAAATCAAACTCCCCATGAAGTAAGCGACTTAAGCTTTTGCTACAGATTCTTCTTCTTCTCCTCCTTTTTTTTTGTTTTGTTGTCCTAGCAGCTCTAAAAAACGAAAAAATAATTTATATTGAAACACAACTTAAAATTATAACATTTTAAAAAACGTAACAAATGTCTAATTATTTGAAAAATAATATTTTAAATATTCATATAAAGTTCACAATATTTTATATTTACAAGTTGTGCATAACTATCTAAAAATTCGAAAAATAATTTAGGAAATTTAAATTTAAGTATAATAATAATAAAACAAAATTCAATAGAAGTAATGCGATGATTGATGATTAATAGCTGTCGACAGAGATAAAGAGATAGTAATTGTTTTGTTATTATTCAAATAAAATGTTCTGTTTTTATTTAAACTGAAAGGAATCTGTTTCTTTCTTATACAATAAAGTTTGACCCCCAAGGCTAAAGTCTGCAGCTTTAAAACCGATAGTTCTTAATTTGTCTGCGAGACAGCTTCTGAATTTGAGACCAGTTCAATTTAGATTATGTCGTATCAATGTTTCACAGTTAACAATGTAACGCAGACATTCTGACACACACTCATACCAGGTATTTAATCCGCTTAATATAATATGCCGGAGCCGCCGCACAATGCGGAAAACCCAGGACAGCAAATAGGTAAAGGTGAAAGGGTACTCGAAGTCAACGGGAATAAAGAAACTAACAGGCATTAGCGAGTCTTTAAGTCCGTCTGGTCATAACTTTCGATAAGTTTATGGGGAAAGCCACCGCAACCAGACAAAGGACAACAAAAACAAGTTAAGACGCTGCCAACGGGCGCAACCGACTGCGCCATACTTTGTTAAGAGTCTAAAAACCGATCGAAAGTCCTCTTAATATGGTTATATTTGGAGTGAGAATTTACAAATAAATATAGCATCTCAGCTTTGATAGATTTCAAGCCAATATACTCTGTTTAGTTTAGTGAAGTGAGTATTCCTGCGAGAATTTTAACGCAGTGCAGGTGGTACTTACAGAAAGCTTAAGGACGTACACCTGGAGAGCGGCTTATGTTTATGTCGTGTGCGTCCAAAGCCGCTTTGGCCAATTACTATTGGCTGCCACAATTAACTTGCCGGCTTTGTGACCGTTTTGATCCAATCGTCGGCAGTCAACTAAAGGCAACTTTCGTGACTCTCCGAATCGAGAAACCATTTCAGATATCGCGCGCATTTAATTGGGGGGTGGGGGGGGGGGGGGGGGGGGGGGGGGGGGGGGGGGGGGGGGGGGGGGGGGGGGGGGGGGGGGGGGCTACCACTGGCTTTCAGCTTCCGTTGAGCCTAAAAACTTTTGGCATTCAAAGTTAAGGCGCATAAATTTCAGAACACGCTTTTTTTTCACAACTAAACACCTGAGTGGATGACACTGTAAAGTTCTATGCTGAGGCTATTTAAAGGATTTGATAAGGGGAGAGTCGGATTTAATTAAACACCCGAAAATACGCATAAACAGAGCACGAAAGAGGAGTGAGAAGACTTTTTAAAGAACTCAATGCCAATTTTAAGGTATAACAAGATCCTTTTTTAATTTATTTACAATACTAACTTTCTGTCGAAAATCGAATATTTATATAATCAACTATAAATATCGGAATTATCTAACATAATTCAAAGCCAGAGGTTAGTTTACTGTTTACTTTATTATTTATATTTCTTTATATCGACTGAAACTAAGAAAAAGTGTTCAGATTTCCGTACGGTAAATAAATGAAAGCCACTTGAAGCTAATTTTGTTATAAAATAAAAACTAGATCGTAAACGCAGCTAAGCCCCAACTTTTCAGTATTTAAACAGCTCATATGCCAAATAGTGTATTATTGAAATAGCCCCCGGGATGAGGTAAATAGAGGAGAAAACTTTTGCCAGTGAAATCAAATTGCAAACTCAACAAATGCAATTCATGTATTTTGCATCCAGTATTTTGATTGATTGGCTGAGGAGGAGAGGGAGAGAGAGGGATTATATCAAATGGTAGTACGACTATATAATGAAGTGTGACCGACAAGTAAACTCTCCATGCAATTTGCAGCAAATCAAACACACTCACACACATGCAGGTGAGTGTGTGTAAATAGTTTGCACAGATTTTGGCAACAAAATAAATTGCAATAATTATGCTGCAAACGGTTCAGTCGAGTAGTTGCCACATACCCTGCGGCTCGGCAGCGACTATCGAAAACAGCACAAATAAATACAATGTAATTATTGAGGTATACAATGAACTGTTTCACATGCATATGCAAGCCCGCACACACACTAACACACACTAACACACACACACACACACTAACTCACACATATTGAAAATCTATTTGCAATGCTGTGAATCACAAAATACGCGACCTGTGCAAATATCAAACGGTTCTAGCTGCGAGCAACAATCCACAACAGCGCCAATCTATATCTGAGAGGGTATATCGATTTAGTGATACTGTAAATTACACATACAAATTTTATCGACTAAGCATAAATCTGTTGTTATACAAAATTTCTAACGTATGTTTTTATTTTTATCATTTAGGACATCAATCGGAATTACAGTTGACAAAGGTGAAAAACAACATAGAATTATATTCGATAATTATATTTAAAGTGGTAAGTAAGCTTTTAAATTTGTATGTTATTATTTCTTAAAACGCTTTTTGGGAACTATTCGTTAAGATGATATTGTAAATTCAAACTTTTAAGAGAATTTAATATTCGGCTATTCGCTCAAACTCACTCAGTAATTGGTGTTTGTGTAAATATTTAAGCAGTTTATTAAACAAAATTGTTACAGACTTTTGTAAAATTTTTGGCTTTGCTTAGCTGGGGCAATTTGTAATCTGCATATTTGCAAAGCCTATTTGAAAATTAACCAAATATGTTGCAGATTTTCGCGAAATGCGTTAATTTATTTGTTTAGCGCATTTGCAGGGCCGTCAAACTGAATGCTGCCATATTGTTTTCCATTCCGGTTCCTCCACTTCCCCTGCCCGGCCTAAAAAGTTCCGCTTCCGTTTTGTTCAGCACCTGGAAAGTATGCAAATTATGTTGCCGCTTTTCGGGCGTGCTGTAAATATTATTATTACAATTTTTTCATTTTTCATTTTTTTTGCTTTGTTTGCATGTGCGCGGCAGCTGAAAGCTGTCAGCCACATGACAAAATTTATTGCCAAAATTGTAATTGTAATTGTAATTAGAAAATCGCAAAAATTTCTACTGCAGCAGCACGGAAAAAAGTAAACATTGAAAATGCGTGTGTGTGTCGTCTGTTGCATGCATATTCAGCTGTTGGTCAAATTATGAAATTGTTTGTTGATTTTTGGGCAAAAGTCACATCATGTCTGCCGCACTGACAGCTCTACTCCAATAATACATATATGTATACAGAATAAACACGATATCCGAATTATGTTCAGTTTTTTGCCACGGTGAATTGTTTATGGCTCGCGTCAGTTGCATTTAAAAGAAATTAAATAAATACAAAATTTATTTGTTACAAAAAATATTTTATTTCGCTTACGATGACAAATTAGCTGTCAGGCTGGATTTAAATGATTTCATCAAAATTTTCGATGTGTACAGTTTCATCTCGATAAGCACACTTATATAAAAAATATAATGCTCTCGATGGCTTACTAAAATATTTCAAAATATTTCCAATTTCGATGGAACGATTTATGGAATCATAATAGTAATAATCGATATTATTTATTATCGATGTTATTTTTTCATATTAATTGACACTTTTTACAAAACTGTTTTTCGTTTGCAAAACACAATTAAATTTAAACTTTTGATTAGGTAATTTATGCATCGGCACAGGTATAATTGTATGTGTGTGTGTTTATAAATATAACTAAATTTGTTTAACGAGCCCAATCACGTTTTACGCCTAATTAAAGAACTTAATTAGTTGAACGTTTGCGGCTGTCAGCGTTTAACAAATAAATATCCGCAAAAACATTTCAAACAATAATGTTGCAAATTAAAAAGCAAGCGATTTGCAAAACAAATAATTTGCAAAATATGAATACACATAACTTATTAATTAATGCTGAGTGAAACATTTTAAATTAATTATATATTTTTCTTTAGAGACATTTGCGTGTGAGCAACGATTTTTGTTTTTCAAATATATTAAATAATATTAATTAATATCTGTACTTATAATTTATTCCCATTTTGTGACATTAATAAGTGTTAACTCAAATTTAATCTATTAAATATATAGAGTTGATTGGATATATCCATCCTTAGGCAATTTTTTAATGTGAACTTTAAATAACTTTCATAAGAACCTAAACTGGGTGACATAATTCGTAATTAGCCTTGAGTAGTGCTTAATTAGCTGAACTAAGCAACTGAAAATACGACACGTTTTACATTTAAAAGTGAGGCAATGCATTTCATTGAATGTATATACATATATAATTCCCACGGCCTTAAACATATACGAGGAGTGCTCTAACAACAAAACTAATGGGATGAAACAACAACAACAACAGCAACAATACCAACAGCAAGGAAAATGCCTGCAACTTTTCATGCACGGAGGCGAATGTGGAACACAAACAGAAAACCAAGTAACAATAAAAACAACAACAACAAAAAATATCAACAGCAACAACAACAATATGGCACAAAACTTCAACTGACAAGACAACAAGGACAAGGCTAACAACAGACAGCAGCAGCAGCAGCAGCAGGCTAAAGAAGGCCAAAGTGATTCGAGGGCGGCAAAGGGGAAAGGGCTTCCAAGGAGCAAGCGAACTGGTAGACGGACCAGCAGCAGCAATCGCTGGGGCAACTGCTGCCATGTTAAAAGCACGCAGCGCGACGGTTACAGCATGGCAAACAAGATGAGAATGACTTGCGAGCGGTGGGTAATGGTAGGAGGGGTCACTAGAGAGAAAGAGAGAATGAGAGAGGGGCTCTGGTAGAACCGGGTCTAGTCGCACTGGTAAACTTCTACAACTAATCCTGACTGATGTTGCGACAATATATAGAAAAGCACAACATATGCTACAGCCGTTTCGCAGCTACGCTTTGCTGCCTGCAAGCAGGCAATGCACCCCTCCTCCTCCCCGCACTCTTTCTTTCATCTTTCTCACTCCTTCTCTCTATCTATCTGTCGTCTCATCTCTTGCCACATTGGCTGCTGTTTGCCATTTGTGCCGAAGATTTATGCGTTGGCGCAAAAGTTGCATTTCAAATAGATTTCAACTAACGAAAAAACAATGCGAGAGCACAATAAAAACAACTGCAACAAAAGGTCAAACCAGAAAATAAACTAAGATCCATAAAATATATATACGAATTATACGATATATATACATCATTCGATATGGTATATACTGAAATATATATTGCTTATTTAAGACTGAAACTTTCAGCCATTCGATTGACATTTATAGATTGCTTAGAATTGACCTCATAGCACATATCCCCATCGAGTGACAAATGTTGCTATAAAACTAACTATGACTTCATTGATATTGTTGCTTATATCCATCTCAAGTCGCAACTTGCACACATAATAAGTAAAAGCAGTTATCTTCGGAGTGCCAAGTATAAAATACATTTGCGAATATAAAACAGAGTAAATGCAAGGCTCGTTTAACAATTCGTATAGCAACTAAATGTTATATTTATTATATCAGCAAAAAATACTTAAAAAACGTTTTGAAAACGTTTTAATAATTATACATGTTATATAAAATGAAGTATATTAGGTAATTTAGGTAAATTAAATTTGTTGGCTAAAGGTAGCGTTCTGCCAAGTCCTTTGGTGACTTATTTTTGAGTCTTCTTCTTCTGCAACTCCTTATATTTAAATCTCAACCTTAATTCTTGTACAAAAACAACATTAAAAGATTATAAACAAACTAATTACTTTGTCCATATTTTGCATCTATAAAATATAAAATATAAATATGCTCCGAATTTCATTTATATAATTTATATGTATATATTTCATAACGAACTAATTTTTCTCTCCTGTTAATTAACCAGCGTGTCTCTAATAAAAGCCCTGTCAAACTGTCAAAGGCTTCATGCCAAGTGACAACCCAGTAGCTTTGGAGGTGTGAAACGTTTTGGGATTGTTGTTGGGTAAATCAGCAAAGTGCCACGCCCTCCTGCTGCGGCCATTTGGCACTGCATGGCGGGGTGCCCTTCGGGGCGTATACGTAATATGTTTGTGTGGCAAGGCATTTTCTGTTGCCGTAAGGCAGCACCGCAAAATTCAATCAATATAATTGCAACACTTTAGCTACGAACTTTACCAAAAGCTAGCAACAACGCACACACACACACGCACACACATGTAACTACGACAAAGTACGTAAACAATGTAAAGCGTTTCAAATTTTACGTCAACAACAAAAAAGTTGCCCCATGGGGTTTGATATACATAGGAAGAGGGAAAAGCGTCAACTGCTGATGAGCTGCAGGACACATGAGAGTGTGAGAGAGAGAGAGAGAGAGAGAGAGAGAGGGAGAGAGAGAGAGACACACAGTGACTGAGTGAGATGGCAACTATATTTATGCTTAGAAGTTTATGCATTTAATTAAGCCTCTAAAAACTTACGTGCGTGTGAGTTCCGAAGCGACCTGCGACAATAACAACAGCAACAGCCACACAACAACAATGTGGGTGGGGGGAGAGGTTACGACACCTAGTTTGTCACTGCCTCACTCATTTTTGGGCCCTTTTCTTAGTTTTCGTGCGCCACTACAAAAAAACAGGTTACTCTTTGGGATTGTTTTCGACAACATTGCTAGAAAGTTACTCGACACATTTGTGACTTTTAAATACACTCAATCATTTTTAGAAAACTTATGAGTGATTTGTATATAATTACCTTGAATTAGTTAGATGCAGGTCGAGTGACGCAGGCTGACAAAACTTGTTGCGTCGTAAAATTCATCGAAAAGTTTCTATAGGTTAATACTGTGAAGAAAAACCGTTTCTCAGTAAAATATTTTATTTATTGTTTCTTTTTATTCATAAATAACTTAACATATTCTTCAAAACAAAAGAAAATAGTCAAAGTAAATTAAAAAATCATTTTCAATCTCACATTAAAATGCAGCCTGTCTTGCAGGAGTTTTTTGCTATCGTCTCTTCCGATGCTCTTGTATTATTCAGCTGCAGTTCTTGAAACTCAGTCGGTTTAGGTAAATCCACCTGAGTTGCTTCTAAGCTGTCAGTTTCCATCTCCAACTCTCTATTAACGCTCTCCAGAGAATTTGTACTCACATTCAAGACCTGGTCATCGGGTTTCAGTATGCTTTCCTTTGTGTCAACATTGGGATCGGGAGCTGCAGCTGTATCTGGATTTAGAGCTAAAGCTTCAGCTTCAGCCGGAGCTGGAATGTCTGTTAGCTTGTTCTCAGCTGCCCCACTATTTAAAGGAACTGGCTGGACTTTAGACTGACCTTGACCTTGAGGTACAATGCGAGTTTCGACTTTTTGTGGCTTTGCTGTAGCTGAAGAGCAGCTCGGCTGACAAAAGTCATTTCCATCCTTGGAGGCTGCTAGAGATATGTCTATAGGTTTCACCTCCTTCTGGGGTGACAGTCGGCGGCATGGCTCTTCTTCTTCTTTCGGTGCTTCCACCTGTGGCGAATTCACATCGTAACATCTGCGCTTGGGCAACGGTTCCGCTTTATGATTGTTATGATCGCGTCGTTGCCCAATTGATTGCTCCTCGCTGTGAAGGGAACTCAAAAATGGCTAACTATATTACGATCTATATAAAGTACATCAATATATAGCTTACACTTCGACAGCTGACCGCGGACTTTTGCATGGATATAGAGGACGTCTGCGCGAGACGCGACCCTCTTTGATGCTCAACGATTGTTTCCTTCGTGCTGCGGAGAGGGGCGAGTTCGTCTCTGATTCAACTTCCTGTCGCCTGGCCGTTGACTGCAAAGGGCTCTTCTCGCTGTGATATGACAATTGATATTATCTGATTTATCAGTGAATAACAAACTTTATCTGCTCACAATTTCAAGCGATTCTTAGACTGTAACTTGGACGCTTTACATGGCTTTGGCGTTTTGGGTGTGGTTGGGGCTGAGCTGGGTTTTTTAGGGGCTTTTTTTGAACGGGGCGAGTGTATTGGACGTCGGCCGAGGATCTCATTGTAGGTTCGTGCACATCTGACACTGGGCTGCGTGTTGCTCTTCTCCCGTCTACCCAGGGTTACAGCCACGCTCTCATTATTATATTCCGGCGTGGACGTGGCGACTGGCTCTGGAATGTGCTGCGTACGCATGTGGCTGCGGAAGCCAAGAGATCCTTGAGCTGCTGCTGCTGCTGCTGCCACGCCCTCCAAATTTCCAATATCTGCTGCAGTGGATGTCATCTCTGTGTTTCCCACTGTTTCACCTACTTTATATTGACTTTATACGGCTGTCAATAAAGGCTTGTTCAATACACAGAATAAAAACCCAAATACAAGTCGAGCCCTGTCAACATTCGAAATGTCACATATCCAAAGGCTACTTTTCAACACTGGCCAAAAGAACATAAAATCATATTTGAATATATGTGTCAAGCAGATAATACAAATAATTGATTACAATAGAAAACAGCCGCAGGATGCCACATCAGAAAAGGGGAGGTAATGAGTTGTTAAAAAATGATGTGCAAAAGTAGCATATAATTAAGTTAACTTGACATTATGACGACATAAAAAATACAATAAAAGTATTAAACAAGAACAGTTTAAGTTTAGAATCAATACCATTTTGGCAAAAATCTCTCTGCCACTTTCTTTTTTTCGGTTTTTATTTTTTAAACCCTGCATCCATTGAATTATTGAATAAAATATAATAAAAACATAAAAAAAACTTTAAATTTAACGAAAAGGTACTTTGCCATAAAAGCCCTACGGCTTTTAAGATCAGTTAAAAAAAGAAATAGACAAAAAAACACATATTTATTAAATTTAATGACTGTCTAGGGCGACCAACAAGCCTCAAGATGCAGGAGGGAGCTCAATGAGCTGCCCCTAACCAGCCACCAGTCATGGAAATAACCGCTGTGAAAACTTTTCCAGCTGTATTACATTACGCCTTTAATTTCATTACATGCCAACGAGCTGGGCGGGCGGGGCGAGGGACACACGCAGCGTCAGTAGCCCATAAAATAGAACAAAACACTTGTAAAGTCAGAAGGCGGGAACGAATTGGATGGGGTGGGGGGAGCCGACGCTGGCAGCTCATATTCCAGTGCGACGTAGTTGACGCCATTGCAGAACAGCGGGGATGCCTCTGTTCTTGTGCGCGGCGAGGGAGGTGGAGAGAGGTGGACGTAGAGATACGGCTGGCGGGATCAGGATGCCTTTTTCGTGGCAGGACGTCGCGTTAGAGTTTATTATTTAATACTTTTAACGTCGTGCGTTGAAATTAGCAGTCATAAATCAATGAAACGACTCGCACAAGTCCACAATTAGCCGCTTGCCTCGGACATGGCGTCGGACGGACAGCCTCAAATTATAAGAACCGGTTGGGTAATTAATTTTTATGTTGTATCTATGTATTTTATGAGCGTGTGTGTGCTTACGTATGTGTGTGTCTGTGTCTGTGCCGAGGGCATTAACAGTTGCTTAAGCTCAGGCAACAAAAGGCTAAATAATGCGAGTAGTTATTATAAAATTGGATTTCGAGCAGCAAGCAAATTTCCCATATGTATATATGAATAAGGATGTTCTATTCTTACTTACCCATGCATCATAATTAATTATAATGACTGATTTACTTAAATATTACTTATATCTTATGCTTTTGCTTATTGCATACAATCAATATATAAGTTACAAAGACACAAAATTTTAAATTTAATTTTCTTTTTTACCAGCACTTAAAAATTACAAAATACAATCTGATCAATGTTTCTTTTTACTAAAGATTTGTGTAAGGCTTAACTGGAATGTATTAAAATGCACTCAAAGTATTTTTCTACTTTGCTTCAAAAACTAAATTCTATATTTGTTACTGAAATTTTTAGTGCTTAGCTAACAAAAGTCTAAGCAACCATACAAATTGCTTAAAATACAAAACTTTTTAAATATCTATGCATACAATTTTTTTAAATGAAAATCTAAAAGTTTGCATTTTACATTTGTATACCCTATAATAACAAATACACGAGGAGTGGGTATAACATTCCTTGAAGACAAACAAATTCGATTAAATTATATATAAAATAAAATTTGTTTCTATTGGTAATTAATAACAAATTCTTATCATGTTAGCATTCTTAGACAAGTGTGCTCAGGTGAATACAAGGTATCTTCAAGTAAGGCACTCTAGACTCGATCAATCATTCTATTGTGTGTGTTGTTTGTCGAATGTTTTGTACTATTGCTTTTTTTAATTGAGTGAAAATTGCAATTCGGACAGAAAATTTTCCGGCCGTAAACAAAAGTATTCAGTGCTCTAAGGGAAAGTCAAACCTTTGACCAAAACTGAACTATTTTTATTTGATTCGTTATTATTGATTTGTAACTTGTTGATTCGTAAACATTTGCATATGAACATTTTTGCTTTGCTAATTGCATTTACTTGAGGAAAACAAGGAAATTGATTTGATTTTTAATAATAAACCATAATATATAACATTTCTAACTATTTCTTAACCCTTTATTGCCAACGAATATTGTTTACAATCCATGTTAGCCCGACTGGCGTAGAGTGTGCTCCTTCCACAAGCTTGTCAGACATGATTATATAATCTGCGCAATTGCAGACAATAAACTTCTTTTGCGCAAAAATTTCACAAAATTTTATTATCACATTGCCACACAGCTAATTTGAAACAAACAGAACGAGAGAAACGAGAAACCTGAGCAGAGAAAGAGAGGGATAGAAAATGGTGCAAAAGAATGCTGCACACTGAATTATATTTTCGCAATAACTTGGCAGCCGACAGACGCCGCGTTTTATATGCTATGTTTTTGTGTGTATGTGTGTGTGTGTGCATTTGTATCTGCAGCTCTGTGGCAATAATAATAATAAGATGCAAACAAAATGCCGCTGCTGCTGCGCTACGTGCAGCTGCAACACGAAAGGCGCACAAAAGTATGCTATCAAAAAAGAGCCCAGATAGCGTGCAGCCAGAACGGGAGAGGGACAGTGAGAGACAGATAGAGAGAGAGAGAGAGTGAAAGAGGGAGAAGGGTTCGGGCAGCTTCTCATGGGCATATAAAGAAATTTACATAGATTTTTAACGCAATAATGTGACTGCGAAATCCAATTTGTAATGAGAAAAGTAGTGTGCGAACTGTGTGCGACTCTTCTTCTAGGCAGATGCCGCACAAATAATATATTGCCGCATATTTCCGGGCGTATTTATGGCATGCACTTTACATTGGAGCGTGCTAAAATTATGCAATACAATTACAGTAGCCCTTTTCTCCCCCGAACAATAACCCTGGTCCCCCTCCACCCAGCCTAAGCCCATAGAATTTACGTTTGCGACTTGTTTTGCCTGCGTCTGTTTTTTGTTTGTTTGCGAGTGGTTAAAAAACGTGACTTGTTTTGTACGGCTTAGTTGTGGTTTTAGCAGGAAAAGGGCGGGTATGGAAGTAGGGACATTTTCTTTCTGGGTTACAAATGTGCACTACCCGGGAATTTTGTATGCAAACTTCATGCAAAATGCCGAAGCTTAGGCCTGAATTTTGAATACAGTTTTTGGATTAGAGTTTGAAATTACTCGCAGTTTATAAACCAAGGCTGCAAACATACACAAATTTTGTAATATTTGTATAGTAAGTTGGGGCAGGCAGCAATTAAATTTCTACTGATTTTTATACTCAAAAAATTACCTCAAAATCCTCCTCTCTTTTTTTCTCTCACTCTCTCCCCCTATTTGCCTCTCTTGGTCTTTTATGGTTTCCAAACATTCTGAAATTTTCAGCACATTAGTGAGTCTTGTTGTTGCAAGGGCCTCAAACAAGAAACAAAATAAAACTCATTTAAGAGTCAACCAACTCTATTGGCATCTCACTTCCTCTCTCTTCTTCTCTTCTTCTCTTCTTCTCTCTCTCTCTCTCTCTCTCTCTCTCTCTCTCTCTCTCTCTCTCATTCTCTCGCTCTTCCTGTCGCGCTACCTTACACACTGCTCCTGTTCTGCGCTCCGAATCTCTTTTGTGTAAATGTAAAACGTGATTTCTTTCTGCAATTCTTTTTTTTTATAATGTCACTTATTTTTTTTTTCTTTGCATTTTATGTTAATTTTTGTCCTCTGGTTTGTTATTATTTTTTTGTTGGTTTAAATTATATAGAAGCCGCTGACCAACGGCCAGTCGCAAGAACAATTTTCGACATTGTGTTTTTCCAGCTGCTTGCAAAGGTGTCGTAAAATGAAAATTCATAAATATTTAGCGCACGTTTTATTAGTTGCCAGGACGAAGCCGTTGGCAGTTGATAGCCTTGGGAAATGTTCTTGTTGTTGCTCTGCTGCTTGTTTTCGTTTATTTATTTAACCTTTCGCAAATATCGCTTGACATTTACGTAAACTGGCTGCTGTTAACAGCTTGATACTCGAAATAAATGGTTTGCATAGCAAATAGAGAGATTAGAAAGTGCTGCAAAAAATTTACATTAATTTAATTTTTTTGAAGTTACTGAATTAATGTAATTTTTATACTCGTTCACGAAGTGAAAAGAGTATATTGGGTTTGTGCAATGTCCGTCATGCTGTCCGTCTGTCCGTTCGGATGAACGCAACTTTTTTCGGCGCTATTGAAGAGAGAGACTTGAATCTTTTTTAAAATATACTTGTAGTTATCTTCTTCAGACAAAGTGTTAAGATTTTTGTGCCACGCCCACTGGGAGGCTGGCAATAAGATAACATGTCGATACACCTCATATCGCAAATAAAAAAAAAGTGAATATTTCCCACAATTTTAAAGATAGAGCCACCAAATTTGGTATGTAGATAGCTGGTGACCTCCCCCTAAGATTGCACTTGATATCCTTGCCACGCCCACTAGAACGCCCAAGCGCCCCCGCCCTAAAAATTGGAAATGCTTATATCTCCCAAAGTTTTTAAGATAGAACCACCAAATTTGGTATGTAGATAGCTGGTGACCTCCCCTAAAAAATGAGACCTTGATATCTCGGCCACGCCCCGCCGCAAATGCCTATATCTCCCACCATTTTCAAGCTAGAGTTACCAAATTTAGAGGGTAGATAACTGGCCACCGCCTTTAAGGATCGGCACAAAATTTCGGCGACAAACCCCCAACCCCACTCACACCCCCACCTCCACCCCACTCTCAAATACCGAAATTTTTTAAAATAATAATAATAATAATTAGGAATGTGAACGAGTATAACGAGTATATCGGTAACACCCGACTGCAACGTTCTTACTTATTAAATAATATATATTTATATTGATCGATTTAACTTTCAGATTCCAGCATCTTCCTGATCTTTCAAACGTTGTCATATTCAATTTATTTAATCACTTTTGCATTCCATTTAATAAATTTCTCAAGCTGAAGCAGCATTGGGTTTCTGTTAATTATAAATGCATTCGCCAAAGCTCAGTACGACGCAAATTAATCATACGCAGCGTATGCAGCTCAGCAATCTGACACGCGCATGCATGTGACATGCGACTCTGGTTGGGCATATCAATGGATCGCCAGTGGCAACTTATTGAACCGCAAATGAAATGTCAAACAATTCGATGCTGCGGAAATCTTTCAAAGTTAATTTTCAACACTCGAGCACACTGAACGTAGGAGCTGCCGGCTGGCTGGCTGGCCACTCAGCTGGGGCGACAAAATTGCACAAATTCAACAGACGTTCAAAGCGTCAATAAGCACACAACTCAACGAAGGCGGCCAAGGTGGGCGTGGCTGTCTGCCTGTCTGCCTCCTTGCCGGGCTGTTCGACCGCCTGGCAAACAAGCTGACTGATAACGGAAGCAGGCAATGCACGTGTTTACCTTTCGATATTTGCTGCAGGACCTGCTCGCCTCATGATAATGATAATGATGCTGCTGCTTCTGCTGATGATGATGATGATGATGATGATAGGTATTGGCCTGGAGGAGTGCGCCGGCTAGCATTGCTGATGTCACACATTCATGGTCATTTTGCTGAGTCAATCGTTTGAAAAATTTATGTTGCCTTCAAAAGCAAAATTTGCCAACGACATCGGCATCAACATCGGCATCGGCATCGGCATTTGGCTTTGGCGTTGCCATGGCGAGATAGTCAATAGATGCGGTTCATTTAACTTGACTAAATGTGCAGCGCTTGCTGCTTGCCATCGACCAGGTGCAGACTCCTCCTTAATGCCCTCTCTCTCCCTCCCTCTCCCTCTCTGACCTGTCTGGCGATGCTTTCGACTGTTGAATCTCTGTCGCATGTCTCGTGTGCTTATGAAGTGTTGATCTGTGTCTGATTTAATTGAAATTTTATGCAGTTTCCCATGACCGCCATGTGTAAAGGCCCACAAGTCAGCAATTTGTGCCTTTTGCACAGTCAAACTCAATTGTGAACACAACACCAGTCAACAAGAGTTATTAAAGAGTTTGTGTATTGAAATTACAAATTGAAAATACAGAAAATATAATTGAAATGTGCCTTAATTTCTGCTTTCTGACAATTAACATTCTGATATAATTATTTTTATTTATATTGTTTAGATTTATTTTATATTTGTTATGACTATTTTTTGGGACTGACTAGTTGGATACTGGATGTGTACGTCGTATTCTTCTATTGTTCGACAAAGTGACAAGAAATATACTGTTCACTGAAGTTGTTTTCTTCGCTTCTTCTTCTCTTGTAATCGATATACTTTTCACTGACAACTCCGCTTTGCTAAGCAAATACAAGTATCTTTTATACTCTCTTAGTTCTCTTGACTTATTTACGAGTTTTTTTTACCAGTTTCTTTGTTAATGGGTATTTTATGGTGGGCATATGCGCTCTTTTTATGCTCTCAGACTACAAGATAGCATAATTTTGCAAGTGCCTCATTAAATTTGCCAGACTTTGTAGCACAGTGCACAGGATTTTAGTGCCACCATTTTAAATTCCATTTATAGGGTTGTCGCTTTTCGTTGCAGTCGCATTTAATGCGCCAGCAAAAAGCACGTAAAAAAAAAACAAAACAAAAAAGGAAAGAAAAAATATAGGGCCCACCAAAGTGCTAAAGGCAGCCGCAGGGCTACTGTAAGCATGCCGCCATGTCCAATACCGCACCCACACCCATGCCCCCCCCCCCCCCTCCCCCTTGCACTTTGCGAAGAGCCCCCTTTGAACAGCGCTCGCAGTAATAATAAAAGCGGCGGCAGATGACAACAACAAAAGCGCAAAACTTAACAAGTTCACTTAGCAGAAATTAAGTTTTCAGCATTTATGCAACGAAAACTATAAAGAAAAACTTTCTTAATGAAGCGACGACAATGTGGTGAGCATTGAAGAAATTCTAGAAAAATTGCAATACCAGACGGAAAATAATACAAGTAGAGCAGAGCGCACAGAAATCAAGAAACGAGTCGACAATGCAAACCATATTAAAAGGTAGGTGGAGAGAGAAAGGGGAAAAAGTGAAAAAAGATATGTGGAAAAAAATGTGGGGACTACTCGAAACTATTTTAAATTAAATGCATTTAAAATGCTGAGCAATGTTGAACATTTTAGTTTATCAAGTATGAAAGGTTCCAAACTATATAATTTTAACATAATTTTTTCTTTTGTTTAGTAGTAGTACTTTTAGTAGTGAATTATAGCTTAAACTAATTTGTTCTAAGATATTTAAATGAAATTATATAACAAAAGTTTTTTATATAAATAAATTTATAATATAAATAAAGTTTTACTGATTCTTTAAATATATTTTTTTATTTATATCTTTATACATTCTATTTTGTTTGTATATGTAAAACTCGTATATAGCAATTTCCATTTGTTTAAAATAAATACATTTTTTATTTCCAATCTAGGTTTCATAAAATTTTCCCACTTTTTACTTACTGCTTAAATAATAAATAAAACTGCCCACCTGGCTGTCTGACCACCTGAGGCCTTTGCCGCATTAAATCTTGCCTGCAACCATCCAAAATTTTATTAATTATTTGCAAAGTGTTTTTGGATGGTAGCTCATCAATCGTTTGCACTTCAAATTAACCTAATTTTTTTGAAAGTCCAACAAACTCTGGGGGCTGATTTAGAGTAAGTGTGTAGACCTTACAAACACACGCACACACACACAGATGGAAACACACACAGACACATGCCATGTTTTTAAATGCCGCGCCATTTTTTAGCTTACACACACGCACACACACACTCACACACACACACACACACACACACACACACACACACACACACACTCACACACACACACACTCGGCGCTTGCTAGCACCCCTGAGTATTTTTGTGGCACAGTCGGATAACTTTTAGAACGCGTGCAGGCAAAGTGGAGCCGAAAGCAACACTAAGCAGCGCTGCTTTTCTTCGTCTTCTTCTTCTGCTATTTTTTACTTATTCCTGGCGCGCTTTTGAAAATTTACTTGCCTGAAGATAAATTATATGAGCATTTCCCAAAGGTTAACGTGATAAATTTTTGCCAACGTAAGCACAAATATTCACCAAAAATAAAAAAAAGAGGAAAACATATATATGTAAATATATATATATATATATATTTATGTATATAGAAAATAAAGAAAATGCAAGTCTAGTGCCGCCGACGAAAAACTTTTGACTTCGATCTTGCGGCCAAGTTACAGCAAGGACACACACGTGTGTGTCTGTGTGTGGCAGATAAATTGTTTATGTGTCTGTGGGGAAGCGATTAGTGTTAATGGGTTTTTCTCTCTCTGTAAGAATGTGTGATTTCTGCCTTTGGTATTTGGTATTTGATTCAACTTTTGTGCACATTTTCATTGCACTTCCATTCTATTTTTCTGTTTGATTTTTGTTTTTTTTTTTTTGTATTTTATTTTGCTTTTGCTGCCTTTCGACACTTTGGGACAGCGCGACGTATGAGCAATCGATAAGTGCACACAGACGTGGAGGCAGCGCGGCCGAGGTATATAGACAGTTAGATAGACAGTCATATGGGGAATACCTACCAAAGCTACATAGATATGTAAGTTGAAGAGGGGGAGGGGTGGTATTGGGGGTGGCGACTATTTTCAATTTCTTTTTACCAACTGCAGCCATATAAAGTTTTTTTGCAGTTCCAAATGCTTGCAATGCTGAGATTGCAGTCGTGCAGGGATAGGCGTCTGAAAGAGAACGGAGGGGGTCGGGCAGGAATGCTATGTCCTCAGACATATAGCCCAAAAAGTGGCCTGGGCCATTGTTGGTTGCCTCGACTTTGGCTGGAATTTCATGTTTAAATGTCAATTTCTCAACGAGCAAAAGTGACCAACGATGGCAGAGATTTGACTTGTTGTTGTTGCTGTTCTTGTTATTGTTATTATTGTTTTTGTTATTGCTGCTGTTGTTGTTGTTGTTATTGTTGACCAGTTGGCTGGGCATTCTGGATTTGGCTCCTTGCGCATTTTGCAGTCGCTGCTGTAATATATGCTACGTATATTTTTTAACATTACAAGTAAAATGGACAGGGAAATGGAGTATTGGACAGAGGGCAGTTAAAGGGGGACGCTAGAACTGCAGAGCGGACAGTTGCTGCTGCCTGGTAAAGTTATTTTTTCAATTACTTCATTGTTGAGAGCTGTGTGTATGTGTGTATCTGTGAGTTTTTGGGTCCAGATTGGTTTGTTTGCCCAGCTCGATTAGGCGAGAAGGCGTTGTGATTTGTTGTGCGAGTTGTTTGGATGCCTTCACAAAGATATACAGATTTAGGTTTAAGTTTCTGATATACTGCACTAGCTAGATTTCAAGTTGATTTTACAACAGTAAAGATCCAAGTTGTTTGTACATAAAGCCAGCTTGTTCTTATTCGTTACTAAGTTAAAGTAATTGATAAATTAGGCAATATCACAATATTTAGTCCGATTTAGCTTAATATTAATAATAATAATTTTAATAAATAGATAAAAATCTTCTATATATATCTAACCGAATTTCTTTATTTTAACAAATCTTCGCCTTAGACTAAGTTATCTGTGCAATTGCTCGAACGGAGCTTTTCTTTAAATTGCGTAAATTTAAAAACTTTTTTAATATGTTCGAACTGAATTGGAGTGGGATATAATTACAACCAAGTGCACATTATCAAAACAATAACTCTCTCTGAGAGTCCTTTTAATCCGGCAACAAACCTAACGGCATCCCAACAAATCAAATGTCTGCTCATTACATAGTTTCCCTTTTCAAAAAAATAAAAATAATATAAAACAGAAATTAACACAGACTGAAACATTTTCGAGCTGCTGCTCTGCCTTGACATGACAATGGGACACACGATACCACGATTGAAGTTGGAGTCGGAATAAGGCTGGAAGGGGGTACTCCAATTAGCGGCAGCCAGGACCACAGCAAGAACCCTTTCCACATTGGGTGCTCGGCTCGGCTCGCAGTGTGCTAATTTTCAATTTTCATGGCACGCTGCCTGCAATTGATAGGCAGTTGATGTTGATCCCCATGACGGCATTTAAATTGAGCTGCCTTCATTGGGAAAGTGGGAGCGTACAAAAATGTTCATCGTCCCCTCCAGGCCAGTTCCCTGGCTGGCTGGGGATATTCAGTTGAACATTGTCGTACCCAATTGGACATAAGTCGGCATTTTAATTAAAACGGAGTGGGCGACAAAAATTTGGCCGGGCAAAGCTCACGGAAATGACTATTTTGAATAAATTAAAAGCGCCAGCGAAAATCTTTATTTATAACAGCTGCTGTGTGCTGTTGATTTAAGTTACGAACTCCACGGTAAAATATTAAATGAAACGCAACAAATCCCATTGTCACCGGTCCAATGAAATTGCCAAATAATTGACAGGCTATTTGGGGCGTGCTGATTGGCAAAACTAATGCCAAGAGCATGGTTCAAACAAGGCGCACACAGAAATCGATATACATTTGACTGATGGACAATGTGGAGCATTGCGGGGGTCAGCTCTGAAACAATGGAAAACGAAACCAAAACAACTAAAACAACAGTGGGAGCCAAAAATGCGCAGACAGACGTGACAAGACCGCATGAAATAAAGTGACATTAAGCCATTTCAACGCAAAGGGGATTTTCACGTTCCAGAATCCCCGCGTTCTCTTATAATATATATACCCGCAAAAAAAATATATAATATATATACATATATATTATATAAATAAATGGGAACTCGCATAGCTCCTGTAGCTAAAGCAAATGGCTGACACATTGTATAAATTTGCTACCAAACCTAGCTGATCCTTCACTCCACACACGCCCTCAGCCCGACGCCCTTCACCCTGCACGCCGAGAATCCCCAGCAAAAACAAGCGATATGCTCGATGAGCTCCATGAGCTCCATTGATGCGTTTTGTCTTGTTAAAATAATTGACAGGTGACCAGCGGGGGTGGGCAATATTGGCCCAGACTCGAGCCTGGGCATTAGTGCAATTTATGACAATGCCCAACAAATTGCGGCCATTGAAATTGATTGGCTGACTGAACAACGGTTAGCGACAAGCTCGACTCGAAATTTGGGCACACCATTGAATTATTATTCATAGTTTGACCCACAAGAGCCGAGGGAAGTTAAGTAAAAAATGTTTCATTTCTCATTAAAAAAAAATTTATAATAATATTGGTAAAGCTTTTGATATATAAAGTTTTTGGAACCGTTTCAATACATGCAATAAAGATGATTTAAATTTTTTGAGCAGTGACTTAAGTCAAAGAAAAAATTAAAAACAATTTGATAGCAGAATTGACTAGAATAATATTGAAAACCATTTTTAAAATTACACTGGACTACATTGTAATAACAGATAAATGTAAAATGTAATTAAATGAAATGGCAAACTCTTTCTTTCTGTTACAAGCTGCAATAAATCAACTTAGATCAACTTAAATTGTGCAATTTCAAAAGTAATTCGGAAAGTACTTTTATTTCAACACATTTTAAGCTCCTTTATTCGCTTTACAAAAATAGTTGATATCTAAAACGAATCTCTTAGAATATCAAATTGTAGCATTTTGTATCTGCAGCAGTGAGTATTCAATTTTCATTTAACTACTACCCCTATTTCCTCTCTCCAAACACTCAAAGTAACGAACTTAATTTCATATAAAAAGATAAGAAAAAAAAAACACCAAAGTTCCCTTCAACAACTACATGAAAATTCAGGCAGCAAACGGCAAGTGGCAGCCAATTGGAAATAGAAAGTAAATATTTATATAAATTAAATTAAAAGATCATGTCGCCGGCATCTAAATGAAATAAAGGCTTACAGGACATGAAGACACAACTAACATTAGTATGACTTCTGCCAATGGCAGCTAGCCACAACATTTGAAATCAAATGTTTTCATTAAATTTCATTCGAAACGTGTTCATCCAATTTAATTAGTTGCCTGGCAATAAATTATTCAATGCCACGTGGTAAAACTAGTCCGGATTAAATCTAACTCTTACTGAAATTGGCAACAAAAATATGTGAAGAAATATAAACTTTTCGAAACGAAAAATAATATTTATACTATCAATTTAAATTACAATAATTAAAATTAATTTTAAATTACTCTAGAAATTATTGTTTTAATTTTCAAATTGAATGAAAATTGGATTATATTCAAATGTGACTTTAGAAACGTTATTATAAATGTGTACTTTAGCATTTTTAATTTTTAAGTTGCCTATTTGAGGTTCATAACTTCTTACTTAACTTTATTCAAAAGTATTTTATTATATTCAAAAGTACCTTATAGTCGACAGTTTCAAAGACTTTTATTTTAAGCTCTGCTTGCCTTAATTATTAAATTTGCTTAAATAGTACATTTTTTATCTACATAATAGGTAGTTTTCAAATAAAATTTTATCTAACAACTGTTACTTTAGCTTTCCATTCGTTTAACTTTTAAAATTCCCACTCCAACAACTAATATTTTACTACAAACAAAAACAACCAGAAGAAAACCATACAAGTGAAATATAAGATTTAATTGACTTGCAACACGCTGAAATTTCTGCACTTGTGTTCAGTCTAACTCATACCTGAGTATTGTATACACAACTCTTTCTCCTTTTTAACCGTTTCCAGCCCCGGCGACCAGACGACGTAAGGCTTCCGGAATCCAAATAGCCAAGTAAATTTCTTATCTTTTACACAACGGAAGTGGATCACCAAAGTGTGTGTAAAACAGGCAGAGCAAAAGAGAAGGCAAAATACAGAGGGAGAGAGAGACATAAAGTAAGCGGTTGCGGTTTTCACATACATATGTGTATGTGTGTGTGTGTGTGTGTGTGTTTGCTATCATGTGGTGTGTTGTTGTGCGTGCTTTATGCATTTGCGCCCTGCGCCAACTTAAATGCTAACTTATGTTTAGATTTTGGCCAAGCTCACAAAAAAGGCCAAAACCAGCAACTGAGGCTAAGGCCACATTGTTTGCATGTGTCTGTCTGCCTGTGTGTGCGTGTGCTTGTTTGTGCTTATGTGTGTATGTCTGAGATTTGCCAGCTTTTTGGCTACTGCAACTGCAACACAGCGCAGCAGCAGGCAGCAACTGGCAGCAGTCAAATTGCAAAAGTTTTTTACTTTAAGCATAAAATATTTATGTCTGCATTTAGTTTTAGTTTTAGCCACGTTTTGTTGAAGATTTTCACAAATTGTTGTAGTTGTTGTTAGTGCTGTTGCAAGTTTTTCTTGACTGGCAATTTTATTAAAACTATATTTACTTAGGCAAAACCCAAAGCGGATGTTTTTGATTTTAGTGCTCAAAAGCTCTTTAGAACATATTCAGTACAGTTATTGAACTAGACTTGAATAATGTTAATAAAAGAATTGCAAATAAATTTTTGGCTTCTGTTCTATTTACAAAACATTGCAAATAACAATAATAGTTCTGCATATTACACCTATTGATTTGCCTCAATTTATTTAGTTAAATCGACTAGATATTCTATGTTCAATATACAAACGAAATAATTTGCAAAATTAAACGTTTTTTTTATCAGAAAAATAAATATTTTAAATAAGAAAAAGAATCTAATAAAAGACTAGGTATAAATGAATATCTGCAGTTTTTGTAAAATCTAAAATAAAAAACAATATAAATGCTGTTTTATAAATAAAAATTATATTCAATCTAAATACCTAATTTCCTGCATATCCCCCACAATATTCGTGTTTAAGCTCAAACAGCCTAATATTAAAACCGTTTTATTAATACGTGTTTCACGCAGACTTAATATGACATTTCTAGTATTCATATATATTATTTGGATTATTACATAAATACGGTGGCAGCATATTAAATAGGTTCGATTTTACACGTAAAACAAATTAATTATTACAAATGCGGTCTGTTAATTAATAACTAATGGCTGTGATGTGTCAGTTACAGAGAAAATTTCAATTGGGTTTAAAAAAACTATATATATTTATAAATGGTATATATATATACTTACAAATGTAATGTATTGACAGTTTGAGCTTGGTATTAGTCAAGTCTCTTTACAAATTATATTATTTTATGCATGA
Source organism: Drosophila micromelanica (assembly GCA_004143825.1). Taxonomy (NCBI): domain Eukaryota; kingdom Metazoa; phylum Arthropoda; class Insecta; order Diptera; family Drosophilidae; genus Drosophila; species Drosophila micromelanica. Next base: position 20,199 of record SCDY01000909.1, on the reverse strand, counting down.
GAAATTCGTTTGTAAACAAATTAATAAATGTGTCAAATACTGATCTGAAAAATATTATAGCCAACTATTCAATTGACATTGCATATCACACAATATAAAAGGTTTTTTTTGTGGTAATTAACGACGGCTTATGTTAATCACTAGAACTATTGAAAATGTCAATCGAGCGGCTAAAGTTGACTTTAAAATAATAATAATAAAATGAAAAATATACAATTATCAATGATAATGCAGAGTGACTAATAAATTTTTAAATTATATATTACTTTAAAGTCTTTAGATTGTTGATTATTATAATCATTTTTTAGATGAGATTTTTTTGTTGTTATTTTAAGTGGGTGTGTTTATTAGGGTTTTCAATTAGAATTTATTTTATGCTTTACTCTTTAGCTTTTGCATAAACACGTAACAGCTTTTACCTAGCTTCCTTGTTTATTTTTTAACGCTGGAAAACCATTATCTTATTATTTCTATTTCAATACTCAACATCCTCTTGTGGGCTCAGTCTCATTTCAAGTTTTTTGAAATATCTGAAGAGAAACTTTTTTTCTGTATTTGACTCTTGCGTGTTTTCATTTTAGTTTTTCCATTTGTCATACGGTTTGTTCTCATTGTTTTTCAACAGGGCTGTAAACAAATGATTTCCGTTTATACACTCATTTCTCAGCATGTTACCCATTAAACTTTTGTGGACAGGAAAATTTAATTAAAACCAAAGCACAGCTGCTCCTTCAAGTAGCACCCACATAACAACAAAAACAGCAACAACAATATTTTCAATTATAACTCAAGTTTATAACGCAAAACTTGCTAAACCGAGTGAGACAGCAATTGCTGGAGTGAAAAGGATGCAATATTTAAACGCTTTTGGCTTTAGGCAAAGCAACAACACGAAAAACAAACACATTTTCCGGAGGGGCTTATGGGGCCAAGGCCGAACAATAAAATGCGGTACCGAGCAAGATATTGGAAAAATAAAAATTACTTCAATTTCAGTTAATTCGAATTTAGAATTTTTTTCGTTTTTCGTTTTTCGTTTGGGAGTTCGACTTCGAAATGTTTTTGCTTTGGCATTGTACAATAAATGTACTAAACAAATCAAAACTTTTCACATAACTTTCACATCAATGGGCGGGCGTGGGACGCGACATGTATGCGAAGTGAATGAAATTGTGGGTGGTTGTCGTCGGTCTACAAAGTGAGGATTTATTGTGGGTTCTTATAATGGCAAATAGTTGAGCGGGAAATGCTTACAAAATGGCAACAGCGAAAGCGAACAGCAAAAGCAAATTTCAAGCTCAAGCTCAAGCTCAAGTTTAAGCAGCGTCCTGGGGCATTGTCCTTTTTATTATTATTGTTGTTGTTTATCATGTGACTTGCGTTACATTCAACAATGGAACATTTTCGGTTGCTTTGTCCCAATGACGTGTCAACTCTGGCAGCGCAAAACTTTGCGCAAAATGAAGCGCCAAAGCGAAACGCAACAAAAAAAAAACGAAGAAAATTAAAAAACAAAAAAAAAAGCGACTGCACGACAAAGTTTTTTTCTTTTCTTTAAATTGAATTAACTTGAGAGCAAGTTCGGACTACAAACTGTTGTGCGAGGGGGAGGCGTAAAGGGGTAGGGTAGCTGCCCTTTGCACCGGCTGAAAACTTAAGATGATTTATTTGCTTCACATGGCAAAGTTGAGTGTCGCTTTTTGAGTTGAATGTCGGCTATAAAAGTGTAGTAAAAAAATTGCCATAGACTGTGAGAGGGAAAGAGATCAGAGATATGTTCTTGAAAATTGTCTGAAGAAAAGGAAATAGCTAATGGTAAAGTGTAATCTAAGATTGAACAATACTTAAAGCTGCAAGTTTGCTAAAAAGTAATCATATTGATTGCTTAAGTCATGGATCGCGAAAAGTCGTTAAATTTTGACCAATAGAAAGAATATACAATAGTTATTACCTCTTAATATACAAATCAAAAAATTTTCAATAATCAATAAAACGTGCAAATACGAACACTTGATAACTTTATTTATTTATTTATTTTTTTTCTTGTTTTCAAATTAGTTTCCTTTTCTCTTTAGCATTATAGTTTTATTTATTCAAATTATCTATTTTATTTATAGTACTCAAAATGCATTGACTGCACGTGGCAACTAACTAAATCATGGCGACACCTCATTGAGCTTTAACCACCATGTCCTAACGGTAACTGGGTGTGCTTGTGTGTGTGAGTGTGTGAGTGTCTGCAGTGTGCAATGCTCCGTGAGCCATTAAAGAGGCAATCAGGTTGTTGCTGTTGGAATGGAAATGAGGATTGTTGCCTGCTTGGCTGGTTGGGTGCTTCCAAAAAGCGGCAGCCACTTAAAATTTAATATGTAACGGGCCGATTGCTTTGGCATTAAAACGAGAAGCGACATCGTTTGCCTGACGAGAAGAGAGCGAGACAGAGAGAGAGAAAGAGAGAGACTGGCAAATAAGCCGCGGCTACAAAGCGGCACAAGAAAGCTTAACGAGCACACAAAGCATAAACACAGCGCCAAAGCAGCCAAGGAAACTGGCGAGAGGTGCTTGCCGGGGGGGAGGGAGGGAGAATTGAGGCTAATACAAGTCGCAAGTAGCAAAAAGACGCACAAAGCATTTTACTTGCAGTTTACTTGACTCGAGAGTCAAGTAGTCAAGTATGCCAAAGAAGAGGAAAAGAAAAGTCGCTGGTACATGAATTTATTTCTCCTCACTTATTTTTCATCAGAAAATGTCATTGAGGCGGTGAATACATCGCCAAAAGTCGCAGTTGCCATTCCTGTAGACGTCGTCCAGTGGCCCATTGGGCGGTGTGATGGATGCTTGAGATTTTCTGCATCGCATTTCCTGCTGCTGCTGCTGCTGTTTCAGCTGTGCACTAGCAGCAGCAACATCATCAAATGCTTTTCTAGTCGCTCTCAGCTCTCTTCTGCTCGTCCTTGATGACAAATAAGCCAGGCAACATTTTAACAAATTAGTTTTCTCTGATAAGCCAAAAACTGAAAGCGACCAAGAAAATATACGAAAACTTGAATTAAAACTTGAATTCAAGCAAAGACTTTGCTGTTCATTTCACGTCAATACATCAACACATAAAGCCAACAAAACATTTATACTTGTATGATAAACGATTTTATAAAACTTTAGGTTTTCAAATTTGTCTATTAAAAGATTGAAAATTTGGTTAGTATTTTATTTAATCCGAAAAGTTTTAAATAAAGCAAAAAAATATATATTGATTTTAACTACAATTTATGTAATTTTAGTTATTCTAGATTTCTGATTGATGTTGTTCCAGAATCGTAAAATCTATATAGTTTTATATAGTATATATATATATTTTGTTAACTTCTTACAATCAAGAAAATTTTGGAATATTATTTAATTTTGGGTTCCACTAAAAACAGTTTTTTCACTTTAATTGAATTTGTACCGAGTTGACATTTAAGCCCTGCACATAAAATTACATATGTACATATGTAGTCCGAGTTTAATCAAATGAAAAGCTTATTAAATATTAATGAATACAATACGAATATGTTGAAATAAAACAAATGCAATAAAAGTTTGCCAACGCCATGCTTCAACAAATCTAAAACAGCAGCTCAACATTTTTAACTACTTTGACCTTCGGACCGCAACTGGACAAATGCACACCCAAAATCGCCTTCAACAATAACCCCGCACCGCCCAACTGCTTGGTTGTAATAAATTTTACTTCCAACGAAAAGTTTACGCTTGTCAGCGAGTTTACAAAATGTGCAGAATTTTGTTGGCCGTTGAAAACTCGAGCAAAACTTTTGCCATGCATGTGCAGACATATCACTCTCCATGTCGGTAAGTGTGTGGGTGTGTGTGGGTGTGCGTGTGTGTGTAATATATTATGGTCAGTGGCAAGTAAAGCAGCTCAGCAGCAAATATACAGACCCGCACGCCGCGCACCGTGCACCACAAAAGTTTGCAAACAATGCCACATTAACACATTTGTTGAACGTATAATCAATTTGTAATTTGTAGCCGCAGCAAATTCGTGGATATAAGTCCACTATAAAAACGAGAGATGCTGCAACAAACGAAAAAGTTACACCCCCGCCCAGTCCCTAGCAGCATACAAAAAGCGGAAACTTTTATGTCAACAAGAAACTCTCACAGAGTCATGAGCTGCTTGAGAAGTGGGTGGCATTGTGGGTGGCTGTTTGGTCTGAGCGGGGGAGGGAGAAAAAGAGGGGGCACCCTACATATGCAGCTTGGACCCAGCAAAATAACAACCAAAATGCGAAACCAATGAAAAAGTTAAAACTTTATGCTACACTTTTGTCAGGGCGAGTTGTGGGGCAGCGCTGAGATTGGGGTTGTGTAATTGTTAGGGGTTGTTATGTGTGTTTAAGCGTGGCAAATGATTGACAGAAAGTTGTACATTTTGAGCAAAATTAAAATGTTCACACTTATTATATTATTATAATTTCATGCAAAGCGAATATTTTGTAGTTAACCTGAAACTAAAGATTGGAAAGCTCAGAGGAAAACTACAGCCTTTAACAGATCTCTCAATCTCAAAGCATAAAATTTTAAATTTAATTTTACATTAAATGAAAGCTAAAAGTTAAATATAAATATTTTTGTGATATTAAATATTAATTTTATAAATAAACCTTATCATGTTTTTTGGGCTACGATAAAAATTAAATATATTAAAACCAATACTCTGCCTCCTTTACATTTGCAACCCAAAAACAAACAAAAACAAAAGTCTACAACAACAGCAACATATGCAACAAAATAACAAATTTAACTTTTATTTTTTCGATTATTTTCAATTTTCTTGTCAATATGACAAAGTATTGACAGGTTTATTGGGGCAAACATGTCGACAATATGCGACCAAACTCAGATAAGAAAACTTTCATAATTTATATGATTTGCATGCAAAGCTTATATAGTAAGTATATAAATATTGGTCCGGGCCCGAACTTGTAACGATAACAAAAGCATTTTACACATGCAAATGAAGTGCAGCTGTTATCGGGACAGGAGTCGAAAAGAAAATAAAGTGGAGAAAGAGCTAACAGATAATGTGTGATAAATGTGATACAATGTGTTGGCAACACATTGAAGGATAGCGCAGGACAAGGGGCAACAAGAGTTTACACCATAAAGCGCCTTTTAACAACTCGAAAAACGAGTCGTAACCTTCACAAACAAACCCCAACCCCCGTCTAGTCCCTTTTTACTTCTTTCGGCTGCCTCAAGCGGCTTTTTATATGCAAATTTGTTTAGGGTTAACATTTGACTGAAGGTCAGTTTGGCATTTTGTATTGCCACAATATATTGTATATCATTTTTTAAGCGACAAAATTGATTGACATTTTGCACCCTTGAGGCTGTTTTTCAATATACATTTATTTGAGCCTCACATTCGAGATGATTTTGTGCTGATAAAAGCCCTTAAAGCCATTTTAGTTTATTGTTATATAAAAATAATACACAAAAAAAAATAAGGTAAATAAATTTTCATATAAATTGAATGTGAGCTATGGATGAAATGTATGTGCCCATATCCCGAGGTCAAACCATTTCCGGTTTATGAAAGAGGGGAAGGACATGGGGGCTGCTATTGATAGTTGAATTGGCTTAAAGCTTTATGTAAGAATTTCTATTTAATCCAGCTTAATTTTAATTTGGGCAAGCAAAATTTACAAAATTGTTGTCAGAAAGTGTGGAAAACAATTTTAGTAATAATAAAATAATTATACACCATATGTTACAAAGATTCTCATAACTTTTCAGAGTTGTTTTTCATTTTCCAGCTGTTTCGCAGTCATTTAAATATCTAACTGTCTTTCAAATTCATCAACTGCCAAGCGAACTTTACTTGTTTATAACTTTCTGTTATATATTTTTATTTCTGAAGTCTGAAAAAAAATCTAGGAAAACTTTTTCAACTGAGACGTGGCAATATTGAAGCTTCTGTTTTAACTTTATTATATATTCTAATTTGTTTTTATTGTCTAACATATGCTTTCATTGATTAAATATTCCACTTATTTTTTATGCGAATATTTATGTTTCTTGTTAGGGAATCCATTAAAAAAAATTAGACTCTGCAAAAATTTGGAAGAATATTTTTGCAGTCCAGCAATCAAATTGCTCATTAATTGAACGAAGCGAAATGAAACGAAACGAAATGAAATGAAATGAAGGGCAAAACAGCAAAGCACAGCGAGTACGCACACACACACACACACACACACACAAATACACACACATCTAGAGAGAAAATCCAATGCAGTGCAAATTGTTATGGAAATGCAATTCCATAAAACCAATTCAAAGTTCTGGACTGCGATAATTCATTAGAAAGTTCAACGGCGCGTAAAATTGAATTATGCATTTTGTAGAGAACTTCGTTTTCGATATTTTCGATTTTTCAGCGCAAATTCTGGCTGTGACTATGTAATTAAAAATGTATATACATATGGGTTTGTCTGTGTGTGTGTGTGTATGTGTGTGTGTGTGCAACTCTAATAGAATAAACCCTGATAAGCCCTTTAAAAAGACAGCAATCTGTTGTGTCCATAAATTGTTAGGTACACTATTTACAAAACAATTAGGAGAACTCAATTCAATGGCACTTTAATAGATTAATGTTTGAAGTAAATATAATAATAAATTTACTATACACATACAAATAATAAACAAATATATACAAAACATCAATGCTATACCCTTTTGAATAAACGTTAATTGTAAATACACAGTAAATATTTTAGATATCCAATCTCTAGTCATTTATAAAGTAGCTGGAAACAAGGTAAGACCCGTTTGATATTAACACACCCAATCAACAATTCCTTTCATTTTTTTTCCTTTGATACATTTTTCCTTTTTGCTTCTAACATTGCAGCCAGTTTGCCTGTGTGTTGTTCTCTGTTTTTCTTTTGCACCAATGCAATAAAATGCAGTTACATATCTGTTAGAGAGATTGCGAAAACAGTTGCGCAATCATTTAGCCAGAGTCATTTGCTGCTTAAGCCCAAAGAGCCGGTAGCCACCTGTAAGCCGCATGCCAAACGCTGACAGGCAACGCTTAACGTGAAAATCCCTTAAATCGCTGCTCGTCCGTCCGTTCTGCCTTGCCGCTGGCCACTGGCCTCGCCTAGCCAAACAATTGAGCACCTGAGTCTGCTGTGGGTTCTCCCCTGAGAGGTAGACAAAAATGTGTGTATTTTCTATGGCAATACTACGGGTTCCCATGTTGCCAGCTTATAGCGCAGAGGCGACAAACAGAAACGTTCTTTTAGACACTTGAACCACCCAATTTTGGCTGATTTTTCCTAGAAGTATCATTATAGCAAATTTCTGATTGGTCAAAAGAGAATTAGATCAACAAGTATCTTTATAAATTACAACCAAAACAAGTTGATTTGTTTCAATTAACTATCTTAATTAGTTGGAAGATAATCAATATCCTAATGTGCTTTTAAAGCAAATTTAAAGCAATTATCAACCATTTTATTTAATAAAGTGCCTTCAAACAACTTGTTTAAGTTATTGCGATAAGTACGTAAAATAGAGGCGTTTCCATTAGCACTTATAATGCTAATGCTCTTCTAGTGCAAAAGCACAGTTCGCTTTCTCGGAATATGGGAGAAACATAAAAAAGTATTGAAAACTAAGTGAGTCAGATATTCAAGCTTAGTTATAAAGGCACTAAATATGAAGAAAAAAAATATATATTAATTCCTTTTTTTTTTAATTATATATATATTTATTGATTTGCAAGGCATCGATGCCTTATGAACAATATGTATCATTAGTTTAAATATCACCGGGTTTTTATTTAATTATAACTAGAAAACTATAAGTATAAGCATAAACTTAGTTGACCAATCGGCCAAAAGACCCGTTCTTCAGCCGGCTGATGTATTAATTCCTGAAACATATAATTTTCATGAAAATTAAATCATATCAACTACGCAGCTAAAATAGAAAGAGTTTCTGAAAAGTCGTGGCATATGCGTAATTAAACACGGAAATATTAATATGCTTTATTGTGAATTTTTTGAGTACACATATAATATAGGTTTTCGAATTGTTAGTTATATGAAAATATATTTATTTAAATGTAAGCTACACATGAATAAGATTATATAATAGCTATAAAAAAATCAAAATAAAAACTATGTTTTTAAGTAACTAAACTATAATATCTTAAATCAAATTCAAATTTATATAATTTTACTGCAAAGTTTAAAGTACTCATATTTTCAAGGTTTTCAATGGAAAAAAAAAAACGAAAAAGAAGCAAAACCAAAAACTCGACACAAAATGATTTTCAACGCAACATTTAACAGATGCGCTCACGAACTCACGCCCATATTTCCGGCCCCACTGGGCGCCGCCCACCGGGCACACAGAAAAAGTCCAATTGGTTAGGCAAAAGGCAGTCAGGGAAAAAAAAGAAAATGCGAAAAAGGGTAGCAAAAAGGGCAAAATCGGCTTTGATGTTATTGCCGCAAATTAGCTAGAAATCTTTTGGCTGTTTTCGTCTGCACCTTTACCATTTACCATTTACCTTTTGACAGCTTATTTTTGCTTTACTCTCTGTTGCTCCCTCTCTCTCTCTCTCTCTTTCTCTCTCTACATTGCTGTGCGCTTCGTTAACTACAGCAGTGCGTAGAAATCTATAAATTGGTAAAAAATAATTTAACTTAAATTGAGTGCGAGCATGTGCAGAATTTTTAATAAAATTTTGCTTTCTCAACTCTTGCTACAAACTGTTTTATTTTTTATATATTTTTAATTTATTTTGGATCCTTTTATTTTTTAGAGCATACTTGTGGGCAAAATACCAAGTGCAAGTACATTGCAATATACAATGTATTGTATAAGCGGATTTTTTGCTTCAGCTAGATATATATATATATATATATTTTGCTGCTTTTTGCCAACTACATCAGCAGCAGCAGCAGCAACAAATTTTTGCTGCTTCAATAGCTCAAATACTATTTTATGCTTAGTTGATTATTGACTGCAAGTGGAAATTTACTTTTGCCTTCCATCTACCATTTCGCAACTCGCATCTCCGAACTCGATTCTCAATTCTCGTTTCTCAACTCAACTACCACTCGATTGCATTCAGCTGCTACTCATTGTTGTTGTTACTGGGTTAAGTCTGGCAGAACGTTAAAAATTGGCAGTCAGTTTGTTTGTTTTTCAACTTAACACGGAAATTGTATTTTTGCTTCAGTAAAATAAAAATACAAAAAAAAATAAAGTAAACTTGTAAATAAATTGCTAAAAACTATGCACACTATTTGTAGAGCTTGCCAGTTTGGATTTTTTCCAGTTATTTCCACTTTCCTTGGTTATTTGTTTTTTACTGACTGATTCATTCAAATGTTTGAAAACTTTAGTGAAAGCCGCTATCTTCGCTTTACAACTGAGTATTTATTTTAATATTAGTTTTTGAAAATATTTTTTGAAAATATCAATCAATTTGAAAATATCAATTACATTGTCGAAAACACAGGGAAAACTATTTAATCAACATTTCCTAACTGTTAACAGGGACAGCAAACAATTTGCCAAATCAGCGGTCACAGAGAAGACACAATGACAACAAAACGAAAATACAGGAAAAAAAAATATATCCGGTAAGTAAAAAAATAAAAAAGGATATATCAAAACAAATACAAAAAAAAAAACATAGAAAACAGAGAAAGACCGCAAAAACACATGCAAACAAGATGAAAACTGTCTGACGGCCGAAAGGCGAATGAGAAAAGCGGACAAAAGTGGAACAGCTGGAAAACGCACTCGGAAGGTCCTTGGGTCGTTCACTTGTTGTTTCTTATATTAAAATTGGAGTACGTTTTTTCCCTATATTTTCTTCTTCTTTTTTGGTTTCTTTGTGTTTTTGTTGTCGTTGAGCAGCTGCTACCGCGTGGGCGGCAAAAAAATATATTTTAGTTGGCTGTGGAAATCAAATTCTCAGTTGGACTTCAATTTCGTCTGTGTCCCTTTTTTTATTATTTTTTTTTTTTCTTTTTTGTTTCTTTTGGTCGATTGTCATTGCGGTGGCTGCCGCTGTCAGTTTCAGTTTCCGTTAGCTTCCAACTTTTGACTTCCTGTCAATGGCGACAGCTGTAGCCGATCTATGTATATGTAAATATGTTTTATCCAAAATCAAATACCATTTAAAATTGAATTTACAGATTTTGCTTACACGCACTTCAAAATTGATTAAGCTTTTTTTACTTTAAACATTCTTTCTACACATTTTCAAGTAAAAGTTCAAACCTGACCTTCTAAAATGAGCACACCTTAATTTTTATTTTTAGTTTTTTTGAATTGCATAACGAACAAAACGCTTCTAAGGAATGCGCTGTGCGCCTTCGTTAACCCAGTTTTTCGCCATATGAGAACCCCCTCAGTGTGGTTTTTGGCTTTCAATGAATGCGCATTGAAAGCAAAAGTTTCAAGTGGCAGCCAGGCAGCGGCAGGGGCAAGGGGAAACGTGTAACGGTAACTAGACGCACAAATGTGCAAACGAACACAAAAGTGTTGTATACTTTTGTGGGCCATGCCATATACTAGGGGTTCATGCGCAAATATATTATATTAATGTCAACTGTTAAAAATCTAAAATCTAAGATTTTATAATTAGAACTGAAAATTTATTTTCATCAATTTGTTTTAATATAAATAAGTCAGAATACTCATTTAGGGAATAAAGATGCATACTTGTAAAAATATATTCCAACTACGACAGCTAACAACCACTACCAATCCATTTCATTTTTCAACGCATAAACGTGCATAAGCTACCTACATTTGAATGCAAGTTGGTTTATTCTTTTGTTAAGCGAAAAGAATAAAAATATATGTAAAATATATATATATGTATAAAAATATATGTATAAATAAAACATACAGCGCAAAGCATATCAAACAAAGCAAGCCACTAGTAAGATAAATTTAATGCTCCAAAATTTAACGTGACAAACTATAGATGCAAATATATACATATATACATAGATGTATATATAAAATAAAAAAAAAATATAACACGCACAGTGCTTCAATGCAATTCACACTTTTTTGTGCGCAACTTTGTTGCACAATATTTTTCACAGTCAACAAAAAAGTTTTTTGTGTTCTGTTTAAAAAACCAAAATAAAAAAAATTTGTTTGTTTTTGCTGCCCACTAAAATGTATTGCTCCATATTTGCATATAAAGAGAAAGAGAGAGAGAGAGAGAGGGACCAAGAGTGTTTTAGAGAGAGTAAAGTTTTTAAATTGTAATATTTATATGGCTCATGGTCAAACGCGAAAACTTTTCTCTTTTTTTATTATATTTTTCTCGTTTATTTCGCAACTGCACGGGCGACATGTAATTTATTTTCTAAATGTGTTAAAATTTTAGGGGTTGTTTTCTGTTTGTGTTTTGCGGCTGAAGTGCACATGGAAATTAGTTAATGACAGTCGGGAATATTAAATATATTATACACTGCTTCTACATACAACTGCATTTAGAATTAAGAAGAGTCTCAAACTATAATATTTATATACGAAAAAACCTTAGTAATTTTTAATGATTTTTTAAAATCAATAATATTTAATTTATAGCAATTCTAGTTTATTTTCGATGGCAGCTACATAATGTAGAGGCTCAGAGCAAAATTCTTTACAAAATACGAAAAAACCTTAGTAATTTTTAATGAAGATTTCTTAAAATCAATAATATTTAATTTATAGCAATTCTAGTTTATTTTCGATGGCAGCTACATTAGGTAGTGGCTCAGAGCAAAATTCTTTACAAGATAAAGTATGTTGGTTTGCATTATCAGGTTTGTTAAATTTTGAATTAAATTGTATAATAAATTTTCAAATAAGTTTAAGTAAAAGACAGACTTCAGAATCAATAACTTACATATTTTTATCCTTAAATCTTTTCATAAATCCTAGCGTACGTTCCGAATAAATCAATAAAATTATCTTAATAAATTTAACCACAAATTTAAATCTGGATTATTTATGCTTTAAAATTAGTTTCCTTATTTCATTTAAAATGTTTGCCATCTCGACATCCCGCTCGATGGTTGGGCCTCCTACCAAGCCAAGGTGCACAAATCACGCGTAATAATTTTATTTGCATGTTTTATTTAATTTTTCATGCCACTCTGATTACAAAATTGAATTGGCAGCTTAGTTTTGTGCGCGTCAGCTACTTGGTGGCTGAGTGTTGGCAGCCCTAGCCAGGTGAGGTGAGGTGTGGTGGTGGGTGGTGGGTGGCACCCAGTCTTGCAATTCCCAGTTGCCATACAATTAGCGTGGTCGAGATAGCTGCCAACCCAATACACACACACATACACCCACAGACAGACTGCTTTCCCTTTCCCTTCCCTCTAGCGCACGAGTTTCTAATGATGTTCATCCAACTTTTGCCTTGTCTCGACATTTTCATTTGGTTCGACGTCGTCGTTTGCCATCCAATGATTGTTGTTTTTCCTTTAGGTCCATCCTGTTTTGCCCCATTCCCTCCACTGTCACACGAAAATTTTCGGCAGAATCATTACGACGCCCCGCCCCACACACCACCCGCCCCTCCACTGCTCCACGCTGAACGCTCCCTGGCCTTAAGGGGCGCACAACTTAAATGCGCTTAAAATTAAATCTGATTTCATGAATATTGATTGATTGCTTTCACCTTGAATGAAAATCCGCTTTTGTGCTACTTTTTGTGTACTTCTCGCTCGCTTCTCGCCGTTCTGTATCCCTTACCTGGCCGCACATCCTGCCCGCAGCTCCTTTGGCTACTGGTTATTTCGTTTTTTTTTTTTTTTTATTATTTTGTTTTGTTTTTGCCTGCCTTGAACTCCTAAGTTAAATTAATGAGCTTCAACGTTCGTTTTGGTATTATGTAAAATTATTTGACCAAAAATAAGTTGATTTAATTGAGTGTGAGTTAAGGTCCTGACGGCTTATGTAAAGACCATTATATCAGCCATAGGCAGGAAACTGCCTGACTGCTTAACGATGAGCGCACATTTTATTGGCGCGACTGTAAATCATGTCGAAGCCAAAAACCTTTAGCAAAGGCCGAAGAAAAGCATTTTTTCGCATTGCAGAAAGGTTTTTACACTAAACATTTATCTTTTATGTTGAAGAAATATAAGTGCTTCAGATATTTGCAGATTATTATTAGGTTGATCATTAGCCTGTAAGGAATTTAACGACGTTTAATCAGCGAAAGCTAAAATTTCTGCCATACAAATGATTGTTTTGAAACTATAAAAGCTAAATGATCCGCTCTTAACTTATAATTATATATGGGTTTTTAAATTTAAGCAAAACAATTAAGAAGAAAGAAACTGTATTTGTTTTTTTTTTTACTTTTCATTTAAAGTCTTTTGGATATATATACAAACAAATTATAATTTTTGCATTTAACACAAATAACGAAAAAGTAATTTAAACAAAATATTATATTTTACGATCATATATATTTATTCCTGCTTTTTTATAACACACAAATGACTTTTTTCACGTTCACACAGTTTAAAATTATAATATAATCAATAATAGCGTATAGCTATCATAGAAAGGATTTTAAAAAATTTTTAAAACTATTTAAATCAGGCATTTTTTCATTTATCCAAACCACCTGATTTTTCGCTTGCACAGTTGTGGCTCTATAGAATTTGGTCAGTTTTCGGCATTTCTTTTTTAATTATTATTATTATTATTATTTATTTTTTAATGCTGTTATTTTAAAGCTTAATTAAAAGGTAATGAAACGAAAATAATACAAAAAAATGAAGAGAAAAAACAAAAACAATTGCTGGCCCTGGGCCGGCCCCCGGATATATACATAAATGTTGCTATGGCCCTTGGTCCATGGCGTAACAAAAGCAAAGTTAATGAAGTCTTTAATTAAGTTTTTATCTGTGTGTGGGTTTACGCTATGGTTTTTCCTGCTCCGCTCTTCCGGCCACAACTATGAAAAGCGTGTAGTAAATGCAGCTGGCTATGGAAAGCAAAGACGGGTGCCGCAAAAATAAATCCCCAAAAACAAAAATCAGACAGCGCTTAACTCCAAACCTGGCACCAGAAGCTGCTCGACCGGCTAATTTAATATGTGTGGCATTCGCCGCCAGCCCCGCGTCCCCCCCCCCAGGCACTCGATAGCGCCCAGCCATATTCAAAGTGGTAGCTCATTTTTCACATGCTGACCCTTTTTGACCATCTTGTTGACCTTTTTGTGTGGCAAGCGCCCCTTCCATACCCTGTATCCTGTAAACTGCGTAAAGATGGGTATGTTGTAGTTGTGCAAAAGTATTTTACATTCAGCACAAATTCTACTTTATTCATTCATTCTGGTTCTGTATCAAGTTTATCTAGGAATATATTTCTCAAATTTGACATTTATGTTATTGTAAATGGTAATTTTTTTACAACTTCAACGTAGATCCTAATGCACATTTAATTGCAGGGTATTTCAGTGTCTGGTACTCTAAGCTGAAACACTCGTTGATGTTTTTTATGACTATCGCTACGGAGATTTGTAAATTTGTGAAGCATTTTTTAATGTGCTTAATTTTATTTTAGTTGTGTGCTTTTGTTTTGGCCATGTGGACATGTGTTGCTGGCGAAAACTTTGTCGTTGTCCTTGGATATCACACAAGCGGCTTTATTGGTCAGCAGGGGTTAGCACAAACAGCTAACAACAACAGCATCGACAGCGCCAAAAACACAGTTAGTTTCGTGAGTGACCCAGCATTAAATACACTCTTCCATTTCCCAATTTCCCTTTTGCCGCCGCCTCCCCCCTCTCTTGTATCGTTGAGCACGTCGCTAGCCGCGGGTTATTTTGATGGGTTCGCCTTTGCCTCATGCAGCATATCCGACTTTGTTTCGGTTTGGTTTGGTTTGGTTTGGCTTAGGATTCAGTTTTGGGGCGTGGCCATTATCCCCATTTTGCGCTTATTTAGTGTGCTAATGGGGCATAAGTGTGATTTGGCAAGTGTTTAATGAGCTTTTCACCTTCGTCTCGTTACCTTTTACGCCACTCCTTCCCCTCCCCTCCCACCCACCACAGTTTTACGTGAATTATGCGCATCGGATGTGAGTTGTGCATAAAACATAGATAGCCAAATCGGGATGCTTAAAAACAAAACCTACAACTAAAACTAAGCTCAAGCGGATGAGTAATTTTATTTTGTATAAAATCCCTTTTTTAACGTCTACTTAATTATCAGTTATATGATGCTAAATTTGTTACTGCTGGGTTGGTTTTGAAGCAACTGCAACAAAAATATGGATCCATGCATAGTTTCAACATAATTATTTGTGCTGATCAGGAGTATATATGTACCTGATAGACTTACTTAATTCAAGCTAATCCAATATACTTAGATTCCTTAAAGTTAATATACTCCAATATAAAAGAATTGTGTTAATTTTTAATAGAATCTACATACATAATATGTAACATATTTTACTCCTTTCGTAAAACCTCTTTAATTTGCGGATAAAAGGACACAATTATTTAAACGTAAAGCTTTCAACTCCAGTACGCTTATTTTGACTAAGTTCAACGGGACTATCATTAACTACAAATGCGTTTTATAGTCAGTTAACAGTTAGTTAAAAGTTGCTACTTCTAGTGCTAAAGAGCTTTACAGGTGCAAAAGCTAATTATTTTCCATCTGCTAACTGGTTACATCTCTTTTCGTAAACTCGAATAGAAGCAGTCCCAAAGATGAGAAATGATAAAGATGTGCCTTGGCTATAACAAAAGCCGATTATCAGCATTGATATATAAGGAGAGACTGATGAAAAAAGGAAAGCCAAGCAAAGTCAAAACCCAATCTAACAGACACACACACGCATACACACACTTGTTTTTTACACACTCGATTACAATGAGTTTCAGTTAGTCGGGCTGAGCGCACACCAGGGAATAAGCGCATCCAGAACTATTATCTACCTGGCCCAATGCGTGGCACGACGAGTGGCAGAAAGCCCGCAACCTATCACAACATTCGCAAAGTAACTGCATGCATGACCTGACAGTTACAAACTGTTGTAGGTCAGTAGACGAAAGCCGACGTCCACATGCAATTGGGATATTTTCTGAAATCAATGAGAGCAGAAAGCAACGGCAAAAAGAGAGCAAGCGAGTTAGAGAGAGCACCCGACTCAGAGAGCAGTTTTGATTGGGCCAAAAGCTTTTTCGAACTCAGTTTTGGACTTATTTAAACATGCGGGAATTTGTCCCAAAAGGGAAAAGTTGAGTGGGAAATTTTAACAGAGAGTGTCAACAATGTTAAAGCAGTTAAAATGCATTTCAATTACTGTAACAAACGAAAATGGATATGCCATTATATATATTATATACAGATTATATAGCAATACAGATTATATAGCAATATACTTGTAAAAAAAAAGAAAGTTAAATCTACCTTATAGATCTAATTGGCGAATAAAAACTAAAAGTTAAAAAATATGATATTAACAAAATAGTTTGAGTATTATCAAAAAAATCAAATATTTTGTGAAATTTAAGTTGGTTACTATAAAAAATAAAATTTTAATGAAGAATTGATGACTACTAAAACCTAGATATATGAAATAAAAACTATATTTTACTTTGGAATTTAGATAAATATAATAAAAATATTAAAATTGGCATTTTCGCTCTTTTGAAAAAAAAAAAAAATAAAATAAAATAGTAATATGATAATTAAAATTGACCCCACAGTGGAATTAGATGAATATATTTCATAGAAGAACTTTCAGCTCTCCTAACTTATCTTTATAACACTGTTTAAAAGAACTTAACCTAATCAAATTAAATCTAAAAAAACATAAAAATAAAGAAATGAATTTTTACGATTGAGTAATTGTGAGTAACTGTGAATTATTTTTACTGCCTGTTCTGCCTCAATATCACAATCGACAGTGGTCTTTAATTAAAGTAATTTTGATTGACTGCATTGTTAAATGCACTAATATTTACATTAATTTGATTAAAAGGCTTTTAATGGCCCAAGGTAAATGCGCAGCATTTGAATGCTCTTGGGCTCTCTGCCACACACATCTCAGCAGCAGCAGCAGCAGCAGCAGCAACAGCAGCGGAAGTTGAGCCTGCAAAGCGGAAATGCACATTGCCCCAAAATGGCCGCCCATTTAACGCATGTGTTTGCATGCATCGAGGGGATTGGGTTTGGGCTGCTGCTGGGTAAAAGCTGTATGTCTTTTCTTCGTTTTCCAGCAGTTTCAGCAGAAAACTCGCACTGCGAAAAGGCGAAAAGTTCAACAGCAGCCGCTCAGCCATTTTTACCTGACTGCAAGAAAGTTTTTCATTTGATTTCTGGCTTCCTGTGTGCGTATATGTGTGTTTGAGTTTGCCACAGCACAAAACATTTTTCTGGTCTTTGGATTTGGATCTGGTCTGCTGCAGGTCTGCTGTTGAGCTCTTTGCCAGCTGCGGGTGCTTTCTCTCTCTCCTCTCTCCAGCTCTCTCCTGTTTGCTCTTTGCTCTTTGCTTATCGCCGGCCAACTCGTAATGTTCGAACTGTTTCATGGATTACTTGCGGATTTGTCCTTGTCGCTGGCCAGTTAAGAATTTAAGCATTCAGCTGGCTCACCTTACAACACAAACTACCACAAACAGCGCCCTCCCCTCCACCTCTTCTCCCACGATGCCCACTTTATTTGTTTTTCACGCTAAGCGGCCAAGTTGGGCCATCAAGAAAACTTCAACTGCAGCGCAAGTCAAATTTTTGACCAGAACAGCGTCAAAGTTTTCCACTGACGTTTTGCACTTTTGCATATTTCACCACTGAGCAGCTGCGAAGGAAAACTGACAAAAGAAAAAGCACACAAAGAAGCAGCAGACGTGTTAATACTCTAATACCAAAAAATATAAAATTAAAAATAAATATTCTTTCTAAGTCCCTTGCAAGTCAACTAAGAAAAATTGGTAGAATTTTAGAAACTATTAAAGAAAGAAACTTAAATACGCGTTTGTTCTCTAAATTGACATGCAATTGGTGTAGAATTATGGCAAATATTTCATTCGCTTTATAATATCCTGTTACAAAATGCACAACGTATCTCATATACTTTGTTTTAGGGTATAAATATTTTGCTATACCTTGGCTGTGCTACCCGACATCGTTTATCAGAGGGGTTTGGCCCATTGCAGCGACCTCGTCCCTCGGTTCTCGTCCTGACGCATCTTTCTGTTAAACACTTACTTAAGTTGAAATTTATGTTGTTTTTGTGCCTCAGTCGGTTGCCCACGCATTCTCCCTATCTCTCCCTCTCCCTCTCTCTTTCTCTTTTCTCTCTGCTTCTTTTCGCTTCAGGTTGAGGGTCGATTGGCGCAAAATGTTGCGTTTGATATGTTCCAGACAAGCGGCAAGCGTCGAGCACAGTCAAGACATTTGTTGATGCACCCGCTGCACACACACACACACACACACACACGGAGAGAGAACTACAGATATAGATGTATCTATGTAAAGGCGAGTTGGCAAAGTTGAAGTTTTGCTTTAACAAGATAACACGCACCAGCATGAAAAACTGTGGCCAAAACTTTTTTGCACGGCAGCTGAGCAAAAGATAAAGAACGAAAGAGAGAGAGGTTGACAGAGAATGAGAGAAAGAGCGACAGATAAGTAAAAAATATATAAAAAGCAGAGTGTCTAAAACATTTGTTTTGTAAAGTGAAATTATAAAAATTACGTGCGTATATAAACTTAAACTTGTTTTTAATCTATAAATAATATTATATATATATATATATATATATAAAGATATAAATTGACTTTCCATGCACAACTTTTTAATAATGCTCTTCAGTCAAATCCTCAACTCTAAGCGTATTTCAAAAACTCTATAAAAAAGAACCATAATTTACCGCAACTCTCAACACGTAGTTTGCCACGCGGCCCAAAAGTGTGCTTCAAAAATTAACAAAACTCGATTCGAAGTCCGTCATTGAAACACGCGCCCAAAAACTGCTGAGACCCCATGTTACCAGACTATAACAACAATAAAAACAACAACAACAGAAACAATTTAAAAACTCGTCCAACAAAAAAAATCAAAGAACTTTACACAAAAAGCACTCAAAATATTGTTGATTATGCCGGTGCACACAGACAGATGCACACTCCACATACGCACACACACACACACACACATACACAGATATAACAGGCTGCTCCCCCGATTCAACGCCATCCCATGGCGCTGTCATTTGGGCCCCAGCAAAAGCCCATCCACGTCTATAGACAAATGGGGCCACAAAATACAACTCAAAGCATTGAAAATTGTTTTTTGGTCGCGAATTTTTTGTGTAGGTTTTTTCATTTTTTAATTTTTTTTTTTGCTCTCATTTTTCGTACGGTGTTTAGTTTTGGGTCATTGCGCATTGTTATTGTTTCGCAGGCATGGACTGCACATTTGTTTTGCAGCATGCCAGCCGCGCCCCTCCCCCCTCTCCCTACCCAGGCATACGAACAACAACCACGCCACGCCCACGCCCACACCCAAGAGCATTCGTTACGCAAAACTTAGGCTATGGCTTGTTGTTGGCTTTTCCATTGGACCAGTTGGCTTTTTTTTGCAGTTCTTGCCTTTAAAAATGGTATCTTGCTTTGGGACGCATTTTTGATAAATATCTTTTTAGCCTGTTTATTTATAAAACAAATAGTTGTCATATATATAAAGATGAAAACTTTTTTTTTTCTTACTTTTCAATTAATATTAATTATGAACAAGTCAGTTTACAAATATTTTAATTGATTAAACAAATGATATTAGTTTATATTTATTTGTGTTATTAAATATGTAAATACTATATCTTATATAAATATTATCAATATATATATTTGTTGTAGATATTTTGGTAAATATATAACATTAATATGCTTACTTTTTTATTTAATATTAATTCTAATTTTTGCACTCATATATAATTGATATTTTTTTTAGCAATTTTTATATATTATATATTAAAGGATATCAAATATTTGGCTTATCGATTTTTTCTACCACAATAGTCAATTGTTGTTTTTATACCCTGAACCCATTGAAAATGGGTAAAAAAGGGTATAATGGTTTTGTGCAAATGTATGTAACAGGCAGAAGGAAGCATCTCCGACC
>SCDY01000908.1:0-41655 GCA_004143825.1 Drosophila micromelanica | reverse complement strand
CAAAAGCTAGAAAGCTGATCTTGGACTCATTCGGTTCGTATATTCCATACGCAGATCAAGTTTATTTCAAAAGATCGATAACTCTTTCCGTTTTCTTATCGATATTTATCGCTTTTTGACTCGGTTTTTTGCGCATAATTCCCAAACTATAAACGCTAGAGCTATCAAACTTCTTTTAATATGTTCGCGTAAAGCATACGAAGAATTTAAATCTTTCAGGTTTTGTATACCTCCCCCCCATTTGCCCCCAATATCGACAAAACCATAAAAACCTCAAATCAAATACTACAGACTTACAAATTGGTTTGTACATAGATTTTGATGCCCCTAATAAGTATTGAAAATTTCATAACGATCATACATTTGGTTTAGAAGAAAACAAGGATTTCGTTTTCGTAGTGGGGGCAAGCGCAGTAACCTAGTAAAGTGCGTGCTGCATGCATCAGTGTGTGTGTGTGTGTGTGTGTGTGTGTGTGTGTGTGTGATTTTGTGAATTTGTGACTGTATGTATAAATGCATACGGTTGAAATGTTTATATAGACAAGGTTCAGGGTATCTAGTAGTCGGGCGGCCCCGACTAGAGCCTTCTCACTTGTTTTCTGTTTTACAGTAAGTATTTTTTTATCGTTTTTCTTTTGTCTTCGCTTCTCTCTTTTTTCTGCCATTTCTTGGCAACGGTTTTTGACATTATGAACTTTTGCACTTTGCAAATAGACAAAAGGTGTTGCCATTTTTGGGGTGGGGCTGATACGAGCAGATGTCTTTTTTTGTGTGTGTGTGGGAGGGAAGGGGGTGCTACTGATTGTGAGTGTTTTTGTATATGTAAATGTCAACGCAGCTCATTAAACATTTATAAATGCCGAATGTGAAAGCGGAATTTTATATTAATTTTGGTTTTTTCTCTTTCTCTTTCTTGCAGGTGCGTATCCTGGTGCTCTGTGTCTGCCTCAAGTCCTGGATTATTGAGGCAGCCATACAAATTATATTAATGTCTATATATAAACCTCTAAGCTGTTAGCTGTAATTGTGTAAGTCAATATATGTTACCAAGGTAGTCCGCATAGTGCGTGAAATTAGTCAAATCCATTACTTCTACAGTGTCCCACAAAACGCTGCAGACGCGCTAATCAAGTTGACCTTTGCGACAAGTTGTTTTTTTTTATTTATTTTTATTAATGTGTCTCTCTGCTGACTTTTCACATTAGACAAACGATGAGTAAATCAAACAAAGAAATTCCAAAATGTGCATATAACACAACAGTAATATATACTGTATATTTGTATATATATATATATCACTCAGAAATAAGATGAATAAGCACACGCTCTCTCACATCCACAGACATATATATATGAAAAAATAGCATTTAGCGGTAGAGCAAAACAAATGAACGACTTTCCAATGCTCTACAGTCTTGTTAATATTTTAGAACATTGTGTTGACCAAAATAAGTTTTATAAAGTTTATACACTATTTTGTTTTCAATTAAAGTTGCTTGTTACTTTGAAATATTGACAAATATTATGATTTATCGTTACTTCAATCATTTTTACAAACAAAAAAAATAGTTGTTTGAATCAGATTTTGGTTTATTTGAGTTTTACATTTTAAATTTGGAATGCTGTTTGCTGATGTGAAGCTCTTTCTTAAATAAACTAACTAATATTGTTGAGATAGTTAGATAAGAATTGGTTAAAATGCAATGTTCTTTTATAACTTCGAAAACCTAAAAATTTTGAAAATATATTCAGGTTTGCTATTAATTGAAATACACCCTTGACAGAGGGTAAAACACATGTAAACAAAGCACTTTTATAGTGAGTAGCTGTGCTTGTGTGTATAAGAAGGAGAGAGAGAGTAAGTGTGCAACGCGTCGTATGCGCAATATTGCAACGTTTAATGTATCTCGATCTCTTTTCGCAGCGTCATCTCGCTCCCACTAACCAGCTCAATTGCTTTCAATTAAGCTCAATTCATTGACTTTTATTGCACTTGCTGCGCGATCAGCTGTTGTGAGTTAAGTGAACAGTGCGCGGCAAATGTTGATGGCCAGCTAAGCATTAATCGCTCATGTGTCAAAAACTGTGACCCAGTTAAACCAAAAAGATCGATTGATAGCTGGCTGGATCGTTATATCGACACACGCAAACTGGTTATAATGAGGAAATCAAATACAAGTTAAAAAGTCAACATCAACGACGACGCCCTGTCATAAAACTTGGGCGAACAATTTTTTTTATTTACTTTTTGTGATTTTGTTTTTCTTTGTTTTAATTTTTTTTTATTTATTTTTTTTATGCCGGCTTTTTGTTTGGTTTGAATTAACATAATTCAATAAATTAGGAGTTAGTTGAGCTGTTTTCAAGGTATGTCTTCTGCTTTAGCTCTGTCTCTTCTTATACCTATTTATATATATGATATCTTTTGATTGTTGCGCCCCGGGCATCTAATAAAAAGTCGTTTGTCGTCTGGGTCAATAGACTTTTCGAATTTGTGGTTGTTGTTTTTTTCCTCTTATTTTATTATAAGTTTAATGGCTGCCATAGTTTCTAACGGAAGTTTCTTATATATATATATTTTTTGTTATTTGTTAAGCTGCGACCCCGGCACTCAAAAAGGTCAATAGGTGTCCCCTTTTCCCCTACCCCCTCACCAAACACGCTGCATTTGTTGTCTCACTCACAACTCTTGTGTGTATCTTTTACAGGTGCTAGGCGCATAAAATAAAAAATTAAAAAATTAATTAAAATAATAATATATTAAAATGGATCAACAAATGCACAGCAACAAGAGCGGCCACAAGCAAAAACAACAACAACAGCCGGAGAAACAACAACAGCAACAACAGTCACAGCAGCTACATCAACAATTGCCGCAAACAAATTGCAGACTAGCAGCAAGAGCAACAGCTAAGCGAGAAATAATTGCAGCAGCAACAGCAACTGCAACTGCAACTGCAACAGCAACAGCAACAATATCTATGGCCGTGCACTGAGATACAAGCAATCTTGTTTTTGTCGCTTCCTCAAACGTCGTTTCGTTATTATCTCTGATTCTTTCTCTCTCTATATATCTTTCTCAATAATATATCTCTGCCTCAGCGACGCGGCCCAGCCCAGCAGCAGACTTCAAATGAGAAAGCCGAAGAAAAAAGCGTTTTACATCGTTTAAAACAACAGCAAAGCAAAAGCTAATTAACAAAAGATAAAATAATCGAAGCAGAAAAAAACGTGGCCAGTGTTAAACAAATATTGCAAAAGTGTATAACTAAAAGTGATTGCAAACAGTAACAAAATATCGTAAAAACAAAAATTCAAAAGTTTAAAACACGAACTATATGAGAAGAGGAGATAACAGAAAGCAACAAACACAAGAAACAAAACGAAACGAATCGAAACTGCGGCAGAATTGAAATTTGAATTGAACTTTTGTAATGTAAGTTGAGAACTAAACAAAAAGAAAAAACCTATGAAAAATGCCATTAAGCTTTGTAATCTATAGGGACAGGTAGGTCGTAAATTGTGACTAGCGTGTGAGACTAATATGTAAATTTCACATAGGGCCCATTAAAATAATGCTTTAATTACATGACAGATAATTTGGAAATGCTAAAGGCGTGGAAAAATCAACCATTCAATAAAAATATTAATTAAATATTATCTGAAAAATCCTTCATTTTTGCCAAAAGTACTGATAAAAACTAAATTTTTTCTGCGTTATTTAAAACTAGTCTAAAAATAGAAAAACAATCAGAAAGAATACCGAAGGAACCTTAAGCTTAACAAGAAAAGGACTAAGCTGCTGCTTGCGGCTCCGAAAGCTGCAATAATCATACGCCTCATTGGTCTGCATTAGCGAGTGCACCTGTGTGTGTGTTTGTGTTTGTGCACAATTGTAGAACCACTCCCGAGCAATCTGAATTATTGCATTCCCTTAGGAATTCGCCAGGCCAATCAGCGCAAATGCCAGCACAACTTGGTTGCTCCTTGCTGCTGCTGTTGGTCTCGCCTCTAAGCCAATTTGTGTTTAGTCAGATTTGCTCCTTTTTTTTAATACCCTATACCTGAGGTAAACGGTATATTAGTAGAACAAGAAAAACTTAATTTTTGATTATAACTTCCGTATCCCAAAAAGTCAGTAAAACTCAATTTCTATATCATTTATTAATTTGATGTATTTTTTTAAAAATAAATGTTCTCATTTCGAAAGATTTAGAAACATTGCCAGCAGGGTATCAGCTAGTCGTGTACTCTTGACAAGAGCAGCTTTATCCTTCTTTTTTTACCAGCCAATTGGTTGCTAACGAATCGCACTGTATATCCATGGCTGGCTAAGCTTTTGTGCCACGCCCAGTTGATTAGCGTGGGCGCATGCTGGTTACGTGTTGCAGCATTACGCATCGATGGCATTATATCCCTAAGGGGGATCATCAACATACAGTTGCAGTATGCATTATGAAATACACACTTGTCAAGTTGACATTTGTCTTAAAGGCATAATTGATTATCAGGCAGATGGAGGAGCTGCCAGCATCCATTCTCTAAATAAAAAAAATATATGTATTTTGCACATATTGCAACTATTGTTCAGTTAGCATTTCGCGTTGCATTTCCTTCATTAGGGCCACATGATTAATAATGCCGCATTAATTAGACAGCTGTGTCTGTCTCCATGTCTCTCTGTTGACTACTCCCTTTCTCTCCCCTCCCCTCTGCCTGTCTCTTTTGCTCCTGTCACATCTGCCGCTCATTTGCTCATTTGTCTTGCGTTGGAATGTTTATAGCTTTTGCTCAAGTTTCAGCAAAAGTATTTTTTTTATTAGCTACAGCTGCATTTCTTGACTACGACAACAAAATGGGTCCAACGTACTGATGTATTGTGTGTATTAATTAAATAACAAGCTGTTAAATAAAGAAAAGTCTAATTGTATCACTCTATATCAAATAGCAATAACAGTTGCAAGAAAATTATGACTAGAATAAAGTGGAATCTATTGTATTACTCTATAGTATTCCTAAAATAACTGTGGGAGCAGGCATTACATAAAAGATATAATTAAACATTCAATTTTAATTTAAATGATACAAATTTGATAGCACTGTGAAAAGCTTAAAGTTCAAGTAAGGGAAAATAACACATCGAGTGAATTATAAACAATATGTTTTTCAAAAATCAATCTATATGACAAATTATGACCAAAATGACATCAAACATGAAAATCGGTTTGCTTTTGACAAAGTTATGGGACTTTAAAATATGGGTGCCATGGATTTGAGATCTTTACATGTCCAAATTTTTTATCAAATTTCAGATGATTTTTGATGAAAAACTTTACCCACTTAAAATCAGGTGTAATGTTACTTTAAACGCAAATTGCGACCAATACAATCGATTAAAAACATAAATTGGCAATGCTAAATCTAAATTTAATATAACAAATAATGGGGTAAATGCTTTTTTGACCAAAAACACAAAAAAATTTTATTTTAAAAAATCCATATCTTTTAAACGTAGACTCAATATATAAGACAAACCAGAACCAAAATGCCATCAAACATGAAAATCGGTTTAGTTGTAACAGAGTTATGGGAATTTTAAAAATTGAGTTTCACTTCATGAACGAGTATAAAAATTGATAATATTATTAATGATCAGTGTCAAAACGTGTGGTTCACTCACTAATTTCTAGACAATAGTTGGTCGACAAAGGCCCACAGTAGCACTTCGAAATTCAAGCTCTAATCGAATTGGAAACGTTAACAAAAAGTCTGTTGATAAGTTTTTCGTTTTTTGGGCAGCGCTGCATTGCCTTGAAGACCAAACTTGAGGCTAGTTTTGTCGAGCTGAGCAGCTTAACTTTGATTTATTTGGTTTGTGTGGGCGTCTTTGTCGCTCTCAAAAAGCCAAAGCAAAAAATTGAATTAACGTTTATTATTATTATTTCTTCGTAACCCGCGCCCACAACTTCAGCTAGCGCCCGCTTGAAAAGTCTGATTGACAACAGCTGTCAGAGTTAAAAGTTGTAGTTTAAGTTTCAGTTGCGACAGCCAAGTGCTTCTGCTGCTCCACAGACAACACACACATACACACACTCACGCCCCTCTACGCCTGCATACCTGTCAATTGCATTGGCCCCTTTAATGGAGTTGGTTTGTTAAAGTGTAGCTGAGTTTACGCAATGCAATTGTCAGCCCGTGCGTATGCAAATTGCAGACTAGGTGAGACCCCATCCCCCCTCTCTTTCTCTCTGCCTAGCCGTTAGCTCTTGCGCTGACCACAAGTGCTTATTGACTTTTTGTGTATGAGGAAACTGCGCAAGGAAAACAAACAGCCAGCTAGCTCAACTAACTGAATGCATGAATGAATAAGTGAATGAATGACGGCGACTGTGCAAAAATAAAATTTATTTTATTTTGTTTTTATTTTTATTTTTATTTTTTTGTGAATAATTGACAAGTGCGAGCGCGAATTGTGCAGAAATATTTATGCGGCGCCAACAACAACAAATCAACCACAACAAGAACAACAACAAATCAACAATTGTGTAGTTGGCAGACAGACGCGGGGGCGTTGACTGTGTCTGGAGGTAACAGCAGCAACTGTGGGTTGAGGTCTCGCTGGGTCTCTCAGTGTAGTTGTTGTTGTTACTGTTGTTGGTTAACAAATATTCGCAAACATTTCGCAGTTCGCAAGGTGGTAGAAGAAACAGCCGCGCAGGGGTGGGCCGTAAAAAATGGGCTAGCTTATGTAATACCTGTACCTAATTAAAATGCTCACAAGCAACAATAACCTGCTGCTGCTAGCTGGGGAGTACAGTACATAAACAACATCAAATGCGGCAGCATTCGAAAATTGCATTAACCTAAAAATGTCAAGTGTACACTAAAAGAAAACAGAATGCACAAATATTTTATATAACCTCGCAAAATATTAATAATTACGATTACGATTACAAAAAAGTTTTTTACTTTTGAACAAAGTTAATAATTATGATAAAAATAAATTACTAAATAAGTAAGTATTCCAATCGGTTCAGTAAAAGTGTTTCTTTTTTACTTGGTTTTCTCTCAGTGCATTGGCGCTGCATTGATTGTATTTGGCGACGGTGAGAATTTATAGATTGAATTTTCTGCAACGCGCAAAATGTCAATTTAAATGATGCGCCGCTAATGGACTTGCAAATGGACAGTTCGCAGTGCCAGTTGATATTTCTAGATACAAATAGCAATAATCATTTATTTACTATATGTCGTTTTGTGTACTAGAAAGGGTACATGTGGCGTATGTGCTATATTAAAGTTCAAAAGTTGTGCATACGCCACATATTCGCATAAATATTTGTTTTAACCAATTTCCAGTATAAAGAAATAAAAAAATATGTCGCACTCAATTATCTACATGCAAAATGCACATGAAATAAATGTTTGACAGTGCCACGCCCATGTACAACACATATGTATATATATGTATATTAATATATTTACTGAGAGTATGCTTGTGTGTGGGCAACCCACCCAAAATGCAAATGGGCGGAAATTGGGTGGGAAATTGCTGCTTGGGACAATTTTCATTTAGCTTGCGGCTGCTGTTGCTGCTGGGAAGCACTTGCCATGTTTCTGCTGGTGTCGTAAAAATGCATTTTAAACTTTTATGACGGCTGAGGCATTGAGTAATGGCCATAAATTTACGTTGTGTGCCCCCAAAATAAACACGTCCAAATTTTCTTTATATTTTTTCTTTTTTTTTCTTTCTTTCTTTCTTTTTTTGGCAGCTAAGTTTCCTCTGGACAGTTGCTCGGCCTGTACTGGGAGTTTAGTTCAGTTGAGTTGGGTTGGGTGAATGTTTACCACAGTGTTGTGGTTGCTTTCTTTATATGGTCACCCCTTCCTATGCATCCCTTTATGCAATCTAAAGTGTCTGTCTATATCAACTCAGCGATCTCAGAAGCTAAAAGCTACACTATACATACACCTATTTGTGGGTGCATGTTGACGAAGTTCAGGGTATCTTCTAGTCAAGCCTGCGTACTTGTTCATATTTATATCTATGGACCTAAAGAGAGACTTAATCCAGATTATTAATTTGCGTCTTTCTTATTAAATGATTTCATATAACTAAGTATCCTTGAACCGATGCAAATGTTTACTGTACCATATCGATGCTTCTTTATGTTTATCTATGCCCATAAAGTGCATGCATATATCATGTAAATATGCATTGTCGCTTGCTGTCTGTATATATATCTTACTCTCGTTCTCTCTCTCTGTCTCTCTCTTTTTATCTCTCGTTCTCTGGACACACATAAATGTGTCTGCTGGGCTGCCATTACAGCAGCTGGGCGTGGCTGACAGAGGCGAATCCTTTTTATTCGATGCATTGAAATAAATGGCAAAACGCATTAAAACTTGGGCCATAATCAATCTTCATATGAAATGCTTCAATGCGGTTGTCCAGAGAGGGGGGTAGGGAAGGGTACGAAAGAAAAAAGAATAGTGTATATAAAGCAAAATAGGGAAAATATATATTGCTCATTAAATTTGAGCGTGGCAGGACTGCAACTGTAGAATGTTGTCTCCTGTCTCCTCCGAGCAATAAAATGATGCATCAGCATACCAGTGTGTGTGTGTGTCTGTGTGTGTGCGTATGTATGTGTGTGTATGTGATTATATAACAACCTCAGCCTATATACAGCAGCAGCTGCATCAACTGTGCATTTCCCTGGAAAATATCGAGCGGAAAATCAATTCTAATTAAATTGTCAACATTTTGCGCTCTGCGAAAGCTGATTATGCACCTGTATGTGAGTGTCTCTGTGTGTGTGTGTGTCTGTATTTCTACGTAATTTCATTGACTGCCTGTCTGTTTTCACTTGATTTGCACCGTGCAGTAAACCAAGTTAGCAACGGCCAGACTTGCCAACATTTTGTGGAAAATGTTCCCGATCGAATTCACATTTAAAATTCATTCAATTAAATGGCATAAAAAAAAGAAGCGAGCTAAATTTGATGAACTAATTGGATAAAATTGCTTAATGAATGATGCATAGATGGCTAAGTAGAGGTAGAAAGTGCGGGGTAGCGATTGGAGTAGTAGGATGGTTGGATTCGGCGTTGGGACACGTAATTTTGACATTTAACATGTTTAAACAGATTCCAGCTCTGGCTGAAATAGTTCTTCTGCGCTGTACTGCATTAAATACAAGCTAATTAAACACACAAATCAAAGAAATGTAACAAGTTTGTGGAATAAAATTAAAGTAAATTCATTAACTAAAATTTAAAAATAAAACTAATACAAAATTACAAACCGTTGATCTGAAAACATTTGTTTAAATAACAAATATAAACAACTAAAACAGATAAATATCTATTATATAAAAATATATCCTGGTGAATTGTTATTTCGTTTTCGTGTTCGAATATACTCTAGTCACAGGTGCATAAATTTAGTTCAGCTTCACTTTGAAGTCAAAATATTACACGCTTCCCTTAAAAATGGAATGCATTAAAAGCCCTTAAAAATGCATAAATCTTTCCATTAAATTTAAATCCCAGCGGCAACATTTGCGCAGCTGCTTTAACAGTTATTTAACTATGTAGTATCTATATATACGTGTATTGTATGTACATGTATTGATATATATAGTACTGCATGGGAGTGGCCTTTTGTGAGTGTTGTGCTTATTTTGTGTGTTCTTTTGTTTTGCAGTTAATATTTAGGTACACATACACACACACACGAGCGCTGGAATGTAGGCAATGAAAATAAAATGTTTGCCATTGTACTCAATGTTGTTGTCCTGTATCTCAATCTCTGTTTCTGTCTGGCTGTGTATCTGTATTTTAAAGCCACTCCCAAGCTGCAGATAATACATAAAATGTAATGCAACAACAACAGCAACAGCAACAATAACAATGCCAGGCTTGTAGTTGTGGTTATAGTTGGTTGTTGTCGCTTCCAGCAGCTTAATTAGATTTTGCACATGCTGAAAAAGGCAACAAACAGTCGCTGCTGCTACGTGGACTTTATTTTGCCGGCATTCCCTCGAAAGTTCTCTAACCAGGGAGAGAGCAGGGGCTCTCAAATGGCGGCTGCAGCACTGACGCTGCTGCCGCTGCCGCTGCTGCTGCTGCTGCGTCGACGACTCTCGAACTGCTTTCATTTTCCATTTCCACGACCTCATTTTACACGCAGCAGCAGCAATTCCTGCATGGTCATGACAGGGGAATTGAGGGGGTTGACAGCTAACTGATATTATTACTGTTGGTTAGTCGGCTGCACAAATTGTTATATGCTGTACTCATTAAGCATGCATGTAAAAATTGGGTATATTGCAGTTGTGAGTGTTCCTGATCAACGTTATCCTGAGTCGTTTTATCTAATAAATATACTAAATATTATTTGTAGATTTTTTTATATATATATTTTTATAAATTTTATATTTTGGAATTTCCATATGCCGAAAATAGTATAATCAGTAAACATGGCTTTTAAGAATTGTGTCCTGCTTGAGAATATGTATTTAGGACATCTCGAATTTGAGTAGAGGATATGTGCTAGTCAAGCACTTCTGACAAGAGCACTCTAGTTAGTTTTACTCGTGTCTATTTTGGTTGTTTTATTTTTTGCTGCTGCTTCTGTTGCTGTTGTTGTTTACTGCTGCCCTACGGCTGTGGGTGGCTAAACAGCCTATGCTATATACGATATAGCTATATACACTACACATATTTATATATATGTGTGTACTATATGTATTTATTCCATGTTCTTTGTATATAAGACAGCAATTTGGAGCGCGCATGCGTTTTGGCCGCGTGCAGAGACAGCTGCCGCAGCGAACGTTACAACAGCAGTAATTTTGTTTCCTGTCCAACAACATAGCGCCCGTTTGCCCCGCCGGCATTGCCTGACGCAAGTTTCATTCAATAGCTTGAAGCCCAGGCTCGTAGCTCCTACACCCACTCCAGCACTGCCACATACACGCACACACATACACACACACACACCCGACGCCTCATCTGCTTCCGGTTGCGTCACTTGCCAGGCAACGCTGCGTCATATTTTTTTTTCGACGTCGTGGCTTCAACTTTTATTCAACTTTGCCCTCTGACTTTGTCAGCCAACCTATTGCGCCGCCCCTCCACCTCCCTACCCCTTAATCCATCTGCATACGCATCTCCTGGCTGCAACCGCAAAGCGCTTTAATTGAGGTCGCCAGTTGAAGCCAACAACAACAACAACAACAGCAGCAGGAGCAGGAGCAGCTATGCGGCTGCATTCTTTATCCGCCCATGGCTCGATGTGGTCCACCCATCGAATGGTTTATGTAATTTTTAAAGCCGCTGCCCGCGTCGCAGTCAGCAGCAACAAAAGCCGAGTTGCTTTAAATGCGCATAACATTATGTAAAGTAAATTCATTTAAATGCAAGCTATTTTCGCCAGGATATCCCTTAAAATTCATTTTTTCCCATTTATCATTGCGGTTTTATCTTTAATTTTTCGTTGCAAAAGAAATCTGGTAATACAAAAAGGAAAAAGAGATTAATGAACAGTAAATCATTTGGTTTAAAAATATATATATATATAGAAGAGGAATTAAGCAAATATATATTTAATGTTTTATTACTGTTTAGAAAAATAAATTTGTAAGCATCGCCAATAGATTGGATATATATATAAAATACATAAAATGAAATGCTCGCATATTTCCCATATTTCCAAATCGTACAGATTTGTTAAAAGTGAAAAGATTTTAATGGTGGTCATGAACTATCTTCCAGGTTGTTTTTATTGTTCTTTTATTTTTTATTTATTTTTTTAATTTTTTTGTCGAAAAGTTATTTTTTTAAATTTAGTTTTGCAAGTTTATATTTTTGATTAATGTGCTATAATTAGTATAAAAAATCATATGAAAACTGTTTCTAAGAGTTTTGTCAAAAATCTGACCAAATTTGAAAAAAATTATGAAATTTTAACAACTTGGTTACCTATTTCCCATATTTAAAAACCAAATAACATTGTTAAAAGTAAACCGATTTTGAAGTTTGATATCATTTTGGTCGTTGAATGTACATTTCGCATATTTGCTCTATAAAAAATAAAAATAACCGCTCATTTTGTTTTAAAGGATGTATTGCAGATAAATTTTTATACAAAATATGTGCATGAATTAAATGAATTGAACTGATATAAGTTCTAAAGTACTTTTACAGTTCAAAGAAGTTAGTTTCTGCCTCTTGCTTAGATATTTTCACAATATCAAAATATTTTCTTCGTTACTTACTGTATTAAATACCCATCGAATGATTTAAAAAATATGTTCAGTTTTAATATTAGTCTAGTCATCTTTTATATTCTTAAGAAAAAAAAATTGATTATATACCTTATCTTATCTTTGTTTTTTATGTGCGTAGAATTGAAATGTGTTTAGATCATTGAAACATTAAATTTGTAATATACGTTTGATACTTTTGATTAATATTGAGATAGGGTTTCTATTCTAAAAGGCTTTCTTCGATTTTTATAAGTTAGCTAGCAAAGCTCGCATTTTAATAAATAAGTTTGTTTTGTGGGTTCGTCTGGTCTGTGCAGAACTTAGTATCAGCTATGCTTATGCATAAGGCTCCCTCATTTCGTGTTTACGTTACGTTTTATCTACGCCCCCAGAGCTGAGCTGAGCTGAGCTGTCATTCCCGTGTCCTTTAACTTGCCAGAAGCGGCTGCTGCTGCTGCTTCTGTTTTTGTTTCTGTTCAGGCTCTGATGTTGATAAATTTTACGCCCTAACGGACTATGGCAGGGTACCTCAAATTACATCGACTGCAGTCCAAAGCCCTCGCATTTGATATCCAATGGGGCCGGATTGAATGAAAGGCTAAAAGGGATTTCAGGAATTTCAACTTGCAAAAAGTTCTACACACACACACGCATATTTTATAGCCAGCCAGCTCTATATGCTCGTGCTATGTATCAGGAATATACAGAAATAACCTCAAACAAGGACGTTCTGTGTTCGCTGGCAGCAAAAGTTTCAGCCTGGCGCAACTTGGGGGCGGTGTCGTTGTCGTCTATGTATTATATAAGCCACCAAAAACATACACACTGACAGTCGCAGTAATGCAATTTACAGCTATGCTCATTACCAAAACGCCACCCAACCACCCACAGAGTCAGCACTCTCTCTCTCTCTCTCTCTCTCTCTTTCTCTGTACGCACGACCTGCTCGGCATTACTTTGCTCTGCTTCTGCTTATGCTGGTTGTTGGCTGCTGGCTGCTGCTCATCCTCTCACCTCGCGTTGTTGGCGCAACAAATGTTGCCATTGTTGGATTCCTGGCCCTGTCGCCCTGCACTTCCCTAACCGGGCGCACTTTTAGCTGAATTGATTTTTCGCCCGCCTCACTGCGCATGCCGGGCAACCAGCAGCAGCAGCAGCAGCAGCGTCGCTTTTGAATGCAGTTGCTCGTGGGCATTATATATATATATATGTGTATATATAAACCACATATACATATGTATATAAGTTCAATGTTTTTTTTATGCTACATTCAGCTGGCCAAGCGCCTGAGTCATCAACTGCCAACTCCTGCCACAGCAACAACAGCCACAACATAATTCCCAGCAATATCTGGAAACTGCAGTGCTACCTTATATATCAAACACACACATGCAAATACATATACATTTATATACACATATCTGGCATGTGAATGTACTACATGGCCATATTTTAAATGCTTTTGGCTCCATGTTCTGGCCGAACTGGCGCTTAAAGCGCTTAATGCGGCTTTAAAAAAGTTTCTGAAACGAATGGGCCTGGGCTTCAATTCATCAAATCCATCTTTTGTTTGCGGATTTCTGTAGTATATATGCATTCTTTTATAAATATATATGTAGAAAATGTCATAATGTGCATTTGGTTAAGTTATTTGATTTGAAAACATGATAAATTCCAGCAAATAATTGACAACTTTTATTTATAAATACAATTTGACAGTTTATTTCACACTTTTTAATCCACTTCCTAATTCCAAAAAGTATAAACAATTGTTTTTATTGAAATTTCACCTTTTTTCAATAAGGCTTAAACTGTTAAGCTGTAATACCATATCCATATGTATGCATTCAAAATAGTTTTTTCTTTTCCCCATTGCTGCACTAAAAAATCCAATTTTCTTTTTTTTTTAATAAAAGTTTGTGACTTATTGGACTGGTTCGGTTCAAGATTTCAGTTCATGATATACAAAAAATAATATAATTCCGTTTCCTGCTATAAATATAGAAATTCTATACAGAAGTGATATATTTTATTCTGCTATATTAAACAATATAAATTTGTTTATGTCATACAAAAACATTTGGAACAAGCAAACAAAATCCTGCTAATAGCATAACGGACATATATCTCTATTTTAGTGTTGAGGAGCGACCAAATTTAGTACTAACAATCAATCACTTCAATCAATTTTCACTTTTTAGATACCTCCCCTCATTCGCCATACTAGAGCATTTTTAATTGTTAGAAATAAGTTTGTCTCATTTCAAATTACATCACTCTGACGATTTCCGTGTCAACTGATTTGTATGTAATGTGTGTCTATGCATATACGATCGCGTCTCCTGACAAGTTGGCTGCCCTTGCAGCAGATTAGCAATCGGCGTCGTCGTCTGTTATTTGAACGCTTTCAATGCGAATCGATCGTTAAGGCCATTCAAGCGGTCCCTTATACGTAAGCACATAACACATCTACATAAGTATATGTATGTGTGTGTATGCTTGCTTACATGAGTTATTTCTATTTCTAATAACGTGCCCTTCGTTCGGCTCGTTTGTTTTTGGCATAGTTGGAAAACGTTGGGAAACAATGGACAACTTTAGCTAAGGTCGCGCCTGTTTTCCCTTGTCTGAAAGAAAATAGGCCTGTCATTTGGGTGATCTGGGCCTTTTTGCGTCGCGTGTTAATTTATTACGGGGTTGATTTCCCATTCAGGTAGGGACAACATATAATTTTTACCTGGAAAATGCGTCGTTACGTGTTCGTGTTGTTGTTGTAAATAGCCGAACATTTGTGTCCACCCTAATAGTAACAGCAGAAATAGTATAAACATTTCTCTCAGCTGTTATTAACGGCCAGTTTTTATTTATGAGCAAAGAAAAGTGCAGTTGTTTGTTATAAAAGCTAGCAATTAACACCATTTGCTTAATTCGAATAATATACACTTACAAACTATTTTCTTATCTAGCATGCTTACTTAAAATGTAATGTAATACCTGCTCAAATAGTGCTGTTAAACATTGTGCGCTGTTAAATAACATGGCACGTTGCAAATCGATTGTGGCAACCCTGCTTTTGATCGCGATCTGGCATCACTGAAATGAGGCCGCTGCTCGTGTTTGGTTACGCGAATATCGGCATGAAAGCAGATGAGCAATTAGTAAGAAGCAGCAAAACGAACGATAAAACTGTAGACCAATATAAATCCGGAAAGAGAAAAAGAAAATATTTCTTTGGGCCGAAATATATATAATTTTTAAGCAAAAAGAACAACAGCAGAAGTGTGTGTGTGTGTAAATATTAAAGAAACCGGTTGAGCTTCAAGTAATCTATGCTCTCTCGTTCTCTCTGCCCAGGCACCGGGACCAGCTTATGTTTTTCTGTGTGTGCATCGTCGTGTATCGTGTGTGTGTGTGACGCAAAAAAGAAAAAAATAAATTAAGACACTCGCCAAGTTCTGCCGCGTAAACAGACGTCGGCAGACGTTCAATTTGGCGCCGTTTCGTTTTGCTATTATATATGTATATTTTTCTTTCTTTCGCCGGTGAAATTTTTGCGCTCGTGTGTTTTTAATTTTTGAAAAAAGCTACAGTTTGTGCAATTTGATAAAATATGTATATTTGGCTTGTTGCTGTGTGTGCCCATGTTAGGAAACAAAAGGCGCCCATTTGGCGCTAAGCAAAAACCGATCCTCAAACGGATACCCTTCTTATCCCACAGCAACCACAGCAGCCAAGGCAGTTCCAGCTCCAGTCGCCGCGACTTGACCAGGTTTTTTGTGTAAAAACTATTATGCGGAGGTGTGTGTGCATATGCATATATATAAATATATATATATGTGTGTGTCTGGCTACCATATATCATAACAATAACAAGAACATTGCAGTTGGGTGCAACTCTGTTTACAGTCAGTTTACAGCTAAAAATGCTTCTAAAAATCATGGCTTCAAACTTAAAAATAAGTTCTTGAACTTTCATGGTTTGAACCAGTGTGGCACCTTTCGCTTCTGTTCATGAACCTTGTTGGCCACATTAGTAAACCCTGAAATTTCAATAATTTATTAAGAAAACATTCATTTTTGTTATAGCAGTATTTGCAATAAAGGGATATAACATCTTTAAGTAAATTTATATTTTTTACACCATTTTGGTGTAAAGTAAAGTATGTATGTAAAGTATGTAAATCAAGCACTATATTTTTCAATTGGTTCGATTCATGAACTAGATTCAAATCGGTTCGGTTCAAGACTTTTAAACTAGCAAATATGGACTTTTGCAATTTTTTTTCAAACAGTTTGAGATATAAACAATTTGCTTAGATTTATAAATTTATAAATAAAAAAAGTTGTGAGTTACAGAACCCTCTATTGAACACCATGTCGAATACCAAAACGAATACACTCATTACTTTCTTTAGCTATATTGTGAACAATAATAAGAACGAACACACAAGCTGTCAACTGTTTTTCTAATCCGATATTTCTATGTATTTTCTGTGTTGTTGCAGGTCTACAGAAGAACCACCGACAAACAGCTTCGAAAGGAACTACTACGAACGCAGCCGCTTAGTCTATCAAGCCAGCAACGCCGCCGCAGCAGCAGCAGCCACAACTATCAGTAGCAATAGCACTAACAATAATAGCAGCAGCAGCAGCAGCAACAACAATAGCAACAGTGGCAGCAGCAGCGACAGATCGCGCGCTAGAGATCGTCTATACAGGAATGGTTCAGCAGCAGCCGCAGCAGCAGCAGTTGGTGCGTCAGCTACAAGCAGCAACACGACGACAACGACAGCAGCAACAGCAGCAGCTGCAGCGGGAGTGGGTGCGGTTGCGGTTGCAGGTGGAGCAGCAACAGCAGCAACAACAACAGCTACAGCAGCAGCAGCAGCAGCAGCAGTGGGTGGAGGTGGAGGTGGGCCAGTGCCGCCACAAGCGTTGGGTGATCGCAGCAACAACAACAACATTAACCAAAACACACGCGTACCGCAGTCATGGTACGAAGCTGCTGCTGCGGCGACAGCGTATCTGAAAAGTCCTGGTGGCAGTGGCAATGCCGGCGCCTCAGCAGCTGGCGGCATAATGAGCTCACCGATCAATCATCATCCACATCCACATCATCATCAGCACTACAACACATCCGCCTCGTACTCATCGCCCGCCCATACGCACACGATAGCAGCGGCGGCAGCGGCAGCAGCAGCGGCAGCGGCGGCGGCAACAACCGCCATGCATCGCAGCGTTGCATATGCGGGCAGTGCTGCGGATGAGGTGGCAGCGGCGTCCTTAAATTGTTCCCGCAAAATCCACCTGCAAATCCACCACAACAACAACAGCCGAAGCCCCGCCGGCGTCAGCAAACTAAATAAGCTGCTCAAATCGGCAACGGCATCGGCTCGCTGCGGCTCAGAGTCGCCATCAGGCGGTGCTGGTGCTGGTGCTGCAGCAGCAGCAGCAGCAGCTGCAGCAACAACAGCAGCATCAGCAGCAGCGACGACAAGTACAATCACAAACAATAGTTTTAGTAGTAATAGTTTAAATAATACAATAAACACGGCCACTCCAACGATGCCAATTGCAACAGCAGCACCAGCAGCAGCAGCAGCAGCAACAACAACAGCTTCTAGTGGCAGCAACAGTAGCAGCGGTGACATTTTAAATGTGGCCGCTGCTTTGGCCGCCGCTGTGGACAACGGCAATGCGACAGTGCAGGGAGCTGGAGGCGGACGTGGGCCCAGGCATCATATGCATTTGCATGGTCGGAGCACAACATCGTCGAGTCGCTCACATTCGCGTTCGCCGAGCAGCTACAGCAGCTCACACAGCTCCTCATCGGCCTCATCGCACACATCGTCGCATTCGCACGCGTCCAGTCCGATATCGGGCAATTGTGCCGATGCACTCGTTGGTGTCGGTGGCGTTGGCGGTGGCAGCAGCACCGCTGCATCGTCGCGCAGCTCACGCAGCCTCCAGTCCTGTGTGACGGCAGTAACCAGTAAGTGTTTACAACAATAACAACAATTCCAATTTATTGATAAATCTGCTTTCTGCAGGCAACTCTTCAAATCCCAGTGGCAATGCCGGCGGTGGCTGTGGCTCGAGCAGTAGCAGCAGCAGCAGCTCGAGTAGCAGCAGCAGCTCCTGTTTGGCGGCCAATCCGGTGGTGCATTCCGAAGATAATCGACCGTTGGCGATACGCGTACGCAACCTGCCCGCACGTTCCTCGGACACATCCCTTAAGGATGGTCTATTTCACGAGTACAAAAAGCACGGCAAGGTCACGTGGGTGAAGGTCGTCGGACAGAATTCGGAGCGTTATGCGCTCGTCTGCTTTAAAAAACCGGACGATGTGGAAAAGGCGCTCGAAGTCTCGCACGATAAACATTTCTTTGGCTGTAAAATCGAAGTGGAACCCTATCAGGGCTACGATGTGGAGGACAATGAGTTTCGCCCCTACGAGGCCGAACTGGATGAATACCATCCGAAATCGACGCGCACCCTGTTCATTGGCAATCTGGAGAAGGACATTACCGCCAGTGAGCTGCGCGTACACTTCGAAAGCTTCGGCGAGATCATCGAGATCGACATTAAAAAGCAGGGTCTGAACGCCTATGCCTTCTGTCAGTATTCGGATATTGTGTCTGTGGTGAAGGCCATGCGAAAAATGGATGGCGAACATTTGGGCAGCAATCGGATTAAGCTCGGCTTCGGCAAATCGATGCCAACGAATTGTGTCTGGATTGATGGTGTCGGCGAAAAGGTGTCCGAATCGTTTCTGCAGTCGCAGTTTACGCGCTTCGGCACCGTCACCAAGGTCAGCATCGATCGGACGCGACAATTGGCGTTGGTGCTCTACGATCAGGTGCAGAATGCCCAGGCTGCTGTCAAGGATATGCGTGGCACGATAATGCGTGGACGCAAGCTGCAGGTGGACTTTGCCTCGCGTGAGTGTCAGGATGCTTTCTATGACAAGCAGGAAAAGCAGCAACAGCAGCAACCACAACAGCAGCAGCAACAACAACAGCAGCAACAACAACAGCAGTCGCAGCAGCAGCAACAGCCACAACAACCACAACAGCAGCAGCCACAGACGACACAGCAGCCCAATGCGGGTAAGTTGAACGGGTATAAAGATGCGAGCTACAATTAAATTATATATATAATTCCCTTTTGTTTAGCCTCCGCCTCCTCGCGCTTTAATCGCTATGAGTCATCGCAGTCACGTTCGCGCGCCTCCTCCTTTAGCCGACATCAGAACTCAAACGATGGCTGCTCGCCGGGTGGCAATACGCCTGGTGGAGGTGGCAGTGCGGCTGGCACGGGAGCTGGTGCTGGTGCTGGTGGTGTTGGCAACAATAGCAGCAGCACGAACAGCAGCAGCAGCATCTCGGCCAGCAATGCGATGCCAGCGCCCAGCATTGCCTCGGCAGTTGTGAGTGGCAGTGTTGGCGGCGGTGCAACGTCCACAACGTTGCCCTCGGTGGTGGGTCAGAGTTCGATGCCGATGTCACCGGCGGCGATGGTGCAGGCGCGCATGCGCATGGCGCGCAATACCCGACACACCATCGACTTTGACTTCAACGATGTGGGTCGACGTTTTCGCAACATTGAGGAGCACGCAGCGAACAGCAATAGCAGCAACAGCGGCAACAGTCAGGTGCAGGACGAGGATGCGGGCATGGCTTTGCGCTCCGATTCGCCTGTAATCGCTCGCCTCGGTCCGGC
This sequence comes from Drosophila micromelanica, assembly GCA_004143825.1. NCBI lineage: Eukaryota > Metazoa > Arthropoda > Insecta > Diptera > Drosophilidae > Drosophila > Drosophila micromelanica. The sequence continues at coordinate 21,658 of SCDY01000908.1, read as the reverse complement.
CGTCAATAGCAGCGGAACCGGAAGCGGAAGTGCTGGTTGCGGCAACGCTGCCATTCCCAGCGAATCGCTCGAGGTGACGCTCAACAATAGCAGCGGCAATGGCAGTGGCACCGTCAGCAACAGTCGCCGGCGTTGTGGTAAGACATCCATAGATTTGCGCCATCACGTGCACAATCAACGTTTCCAATTGCCAGAACAACTCGAGGAATGCCCGTCCAGTGGTGATGAGGGCGTGGTCAGTCCGCGCAAGCGCATCAAAATGGATTACCATCATCATCATCATCATTCCAATGCCAGTGCGGTAAGTAAATTCCCATACTCCCTAATCTTATCTGATGATTTCAATTTCAATCCTCTTTATCTCGCTCTCTCTTTCTCGATTTAAGCAATCGCAGCTGCTGGATCAGAACAGCGAGTCGATGTCGGCTTCTGGTCACATTAACAAGCCCAGTCCGCTGTCCAACTGTGATGTCATACACGATCCGCTGAATCGCAAGAACGAAATACGTCGCGTCTCGGAGGCGGGTAAATTTGCGGCGGTGGCACCGCCGCCAGCGCTGCACCACAGTAACATGATGCTCAGCTGTCGGCGGCCATCGATTGATGTTGGCGCCCTCTCGGCGCTGTCCAACTCGTCGGCGTTTCGTCACGGCCTGGTCGGGGCCAGCAGCATGGAGCAGCAGCATCTGTTGAACGCCTCGCTGGCGGCCAAGCGACGTCGTGTCACCGCTGGCACGTTGCAGCTCTGCCAGCCGCAGCCGCTGCAACAGCAGTCGAACTCCTCCGCCAATAATTCCGCCAACAGCAGCAGCAGCAACAACAGCGGCAGCGTGCTAACGCCCACGCTGGCAGCGCCCACGCCCAACGATGACTATCATCACCATGCGTCGCGGGGACGCGGCCATCAGCTACATTCCCATCATTCGCACGAGGCCAGCGGCGGCGAGAGCGCCGACGGATCACGGCCGGGCACGCCGCTGTGCGATGAACGGCCGGAGGTGCTGCCAACGGAGCCGCGTCGCCTGCCGCCGCCGCGCGAACGCGCCCGGGAGCGCGTGCGCGACATTATGTGGCTGCCGCTGCCCAAATTCGGAGTGCTGTTCTTTCAACAGCAGCGGAATGCGTGCGGTGGCCTGGCGACCAGCAGCGTTTCCAGCTATTTGCAGCAGCTGACGTCGACGGCGGCGCTGCTCGGCAGCAACGCCAACAGCAGCAGCAGCAGCAACAGCAACAACAACTCTAGTCTTAGTGCCGGCGCTGCGGCAATGTCGTCCAGCGGCTCATCATCTGCGGCGGCAGCGTCCAGCCTAGCGTTTTTGCCCAGTCCCTCCTCGCGCTACTGGCGCTCCTCCTCCACACATCATCATCACCAGCACCACCATCACCACCAGCAGCAGCAGCAGCAACAACAACAACAGCAGCAGCAGCAACAGCAGCATCAGCAGCAGTTGCTGCTGCAATCCTCATCGTCGTCCTCATCGACTGGACTAATGTCCAGTCCGGCACGTCCGCGGTCGCTGAGCTCCAACTCGAGCGATTCCGACGTACCTGGTGGCCAAACGGGCGGCAGTCCATCGCTGGATGAGCGCTTGCGCAACTTTGAGGAGAACTACGAACGCTGGTCGGGCGGCAGCAGCAGCACAAATCCCGGCCACGGCCACGGCCATGGTCATGGTCATGGTCACAGCCACAGTCACGGGGGCAGCCAGTCGAACACGCCTTCCTGGCAGTTCTCCATGCACACGACAAATCTGAGCGGTCTGAGCTCCTCGCACCAGGGGGCTGGTTGCTCCGGCAACAGCAACAGCTCCAGCGGCACTGTATCCAGTTCGACGAGCAATTCTCGGCATAAATTTCTGGACATTGATGAGCTGCAGCCGTCGGACATTGTCAAATCGCTGCTGGCCAAGAAGTCCGTTTTCGACGATGACTTTCAGCGGCTCAAAAAGAATCAATGGTACGAGCCGGCCAGCACCGATTTCGCCACCGGCTCCGCAACGTCAGCGAGTGCGCGGCATGGCGGCGGACTCGGCAGCGGAAACACGTCGCCGGCGCTGCCAAATTTGGCGGCCACCAAGACGACACCCATCATTGGCAACTGCACCAGCGGCAGCAGTGGCGTCGGCGCCTCCAACGCCACCAGCTGCAAGACGAGCGGTCTTCTGCAGCGGCTGAGCAGCCTGTCGCCGATGAACTCGCCGCAGGCCTCTATGTCGCCCTATAACAGTCCGTCGCCGTCGCCATCCGTCAATGCCAATGTGGCGAGCAATCTGGGCCAGCTGGCAAAGCCCAGCATGGCCAGCAGCAGCAGCAACATCATCAGCACGACAGCAGCAGCGACAACAGCAGCAGCAACTGGAACAGCCGCAGCAGCAGCGGCAGCAGCTGCAGCTGTTGGCGGCACGTCGAGCGGCAGCTCTGGTCCCAGCAAGGGACTGCAGTATCCATTTCCCAGTCACCCGCCATTGCCAAATACCGCAGCGCCGCCGCCAGCGGTGCAGCCAGCGCCACCACCGCCGCCGGAGGCGCCCAAAGCGAAAAGCACAGCGGCGACCGCCAGCTCGAGCAGTCAACAGCTCGGCAAAAGCCTCAGTGTGCCGGCGACACCAATGGAGCCGCGTTCCATGCTGCAGAAATCGGTGTCAGTGCCGGGCAGCACCAATGTGGGCACCACTGGAAACAGCAGCAGCGGTGGGTCATCCTCCAACGGTAACAGTTCCTCAACAGCAACAGCCACAACACATGTACAAAAGCAACCGCCAAACAACTCAGTGGATGAGGTGGAAGCCAAGGGCAGTGCCAAGAGTGCAGCAGCCCCAGCAACAACAGCATCCTCCTCCACATCGAAGAAGAGCAGCAGCGATAAATCGCATGGCAGCAAACACAACAATCGCTCCGATCCGGATAAGAAGTCCAAGAAGTGCTCGGCCAGCTCCTCCGAGAAGCGCAAGAATTCGGCAACATCGCAATCCTCCAAGTCGACGGCAACTCCCAAAGTGGACGACGAGTCCAGTGAATCGGATGAGCCGGAGAAAATGGAGAAGCCAGACAACGAGCAGCTGCGTCAGGAGCGCGATAAAGAGAAGGACAAGTCGCAGCACAAAGAGCGACAGGAGCGAGAGAAGCGCGAAAAGGAGCTGCGCAAGCAGCAGGAGCGCGAGGAAAAGGAACGCAAAGCGCAAGAAGAACAAGAGCGCAAGGCCAAAGAGGAGAAGGACAGAGAAAGGGAAAGGGAAAAGGAAAGGGAGCGAGAGCGGGAACGTGAACGTGAACGGGAACGGGAACGGGAGCGAGAACGTGAGCGCAAAGCACAAGAGGAGCGTGAGCAAAAGGAGCGCGAAGAGCGCGAGAAAGAACAACGCGAGAAGGAGCAGCGTGAGCAGGAGGCGCGAATGTCGCGGATGCGCGACTTGTCCGCCTATCACAAGAACAAATCCGAAGCCAGCTCCGAGGCGAACACTTTCTACGCCCACAACGCAGCCACGCCCAGCGAATGCGAGCGCCAGAACAACAAAGAGAACGCCGCTGCCACGGATATAGCCTCAGCAGCAGCAGCAACAGCTGCAACAGGAGCAGCAGCAGCCGCGACGGCAACTCTATCTGAGAGCAGCAGCAAAGAACGTTCACGGAAATCGTCACGCAACTCGCCGGGACCCGTTGCCCGACAGCACAAGCGCCGGCTCAGCTCACAGGACAGCAATCACAGCGTCGGTGGTGCTGCTGGTGCTGGCGGTGCACAGAACCACGAGGACTATGTGAAGCGTATACGCATGGAGACGACCCCCAACCCGAATCCGAATCCAAGCCAATCGCAGAGCAACCATCAGCGACTCGGCGATCGCCGCGACTCCAAGGAGCACAAGAGCAGCAGCAGCAGTGGCGGCTGCAAGGACGAGAAGACCAGCTCCTCGAAGTCGCACGGCAGCAGCTCCAAGCATCATCGACGCGAGAAGCATCACAGCAGCAAAAGCGCCAGCAGCGATGTCGCCGAATTGGACACAAAGCAGCCGCAGCCGCAACAATCGCTGCAAACGCTCAACACCAGCGAGGAGGAGCAACAGCAGCAGCAGCAGTCACAATCACAGCAGCAGCAGCAGTCACAATCACAGCAGCAGCAACAACAGCCACTGCAGCAACAGCAACAGTCGCTGCACAAGCAGCAACGTGAGCACCATCATCATGGCAACTCCTCGTCGTCGTCGCGGCACAAAAGCAAGCGTGACCATCATCATCATCGCGAGAAGAAGCGACACTCGGTGGCCGAGTCCACCAATACCGATGAGGAGCCCACGCACAATCCACACAGACGCACCTCAGCAGCGGGCAGTTCCGCGGGCGAGCTTAGCTCCAATACGGCCAATACCACAACCACCTCCAGCAGCAAGTTGCATCACCATCATCAGCAACAGCAGCAGCAGCAGCAACAGCATCAGTCGCATCATCATCACCATCATCATCGACGCAGCGTGGAGCGCAAATCGTCGCGTGGCTCTGACGAAGGTGGCGCCTCCTCGAAGAGCGCCTCACAGCCGCGCAAAATGATGCTCAGCTCGGCGGACTCGGATGATACGGATGATGCGTCCAAGAAGCATTCCATCTTTGATATACCCGACGATTGCCCCAATGTGTCCATGTACGACAAGGTGAAGGCGCGCAGCTGCAAGAATATGCAGCGCCAGGCCGAGGAGAAGAAGATCAAGGCCAAGTTCTCGCAACTGAAGCAATCGCGTGCCAAAAAGAAGCGCTCCACCAGCTACGATGGCGACAGCGATACCGAATTCGAGGATCGCTTGCATCATCATCATCATCGGAACAGCGGCAGCAGCAGCTTCCATGGACGCAATCATGGCCTGAGCAGCAGCGACGATGGCAACGATGATGATGATTGCTATCGCAAGATGTCGCAGAGTCGCATCTTCTCCGATTCGGACGCCGATGGCGAGGTGGACGCAGAGGCAGCGGCATTAAATGCCAGCCGAATGCGCCAGCAAATGCAACAGAATCTGCGGCGACTTTGCGACCGGGACGACAGTTCCGAGGATGAGATACGTCGCCATGTGATCGGCCACTCGGGCAAACGAAATTGCCTTTCGACGCGCATCGCCTCCGACTCGGAATCGCAGTCGCAGCCTGCAGCACCGGAGCTGATCACCAGCGTGACCAGCGGCAGCAGCAGCAACATCAAACAGGAGCCGGACATTAAGCAGGAGCAGCTGTCCGAGAACGAGCTGGACAAGTATCCCAAGTCACGTCACAACTCGCACTCCTCGACTGAGGAGCGCAAACTGAAGACCGAGTTCAAGAAGGAATACAACGAGTACTTCAACGCAAGCTACACGGGCTTTGTGGGCGATGCCACGGGCAAGCTTAAGGATTACTCCCCGGAGACGCGCAAGAAGCACAAGAAGAGCAAGAAGCGTCTCAAGTCATCCGCGGATGCCAGCTCCACGGCCGTTGCCGTCGGTGCCGTTGTCGCCGCCGTTGCCGCAGCCGCCGCGGCCGTCGCAACGCCGACGGGCAGCACCAGCAGCATCTTCGATGTGGCCGATTGCAAGCCGAATAAATTCGACAGCTTCGACGAGCTGAAAACGGAACAGGTGGTGATCGCTGCCACTCTCGATGTGAACGCAACTGCGGTAGCTGCGGCGGCGGCGGCCAGCGAGCGACGCAAGCACAAGGAGCGCAAGGAGAAGAAACGCGAGAAGCTGCGCAACATGAGCGAAACCAATGCAGGCGCCGTCAGCGCATCAGTTGAGCAGCTGCCCAGCGAGAAGCTGTCCAAGGAGGAGCGACATCGCCTGAAAAAGTCGAAGAAATCAAAGAGCCTGGACACATCCAGCCGCCTGTACAATGCCAATGCGAGCAATGCCTCGCCACCGACACCGAGCACGGTGAGCACGCCGGCGCGGGAGTCGGCCAAGCGCAGCGGCGAGGATAAAATGGAGGACATCTTTGGCATCATCTCCGACGAGGACGAGGAGGAGGAGGAGTCCCAACTGACCGACGAGCTGACCGACACCGCCAAGGTGCAGCTGTCCACAACGGGTCCCATGGTGTCCGCGGCGCTGCAAACCTACAAACAGGAAACGCCGCTGCTCAGCCACAATAGCAACAAAGAACCTGGCGCACAGCAGCAACAGCAACATCACCTGCAGCAGCAGCAGCAGCAGGAGGAGGCTGAGCTGGAGCGCAGCGAACGCGATCGTCATCGCAAGGAGAAGCGTGAGAAGAAACGACGCGAAAAGTCCGCACGCGAGCAACAGCAGCAGCAGCAGCAACAACAGCAGCAGCAGCAGCAGCAACAACCACAACAGCAGCATCAGCAACACCAACAGCAGCAGCAGCAGAATGCCAGCAAACTGGACGACGACAACAGCGTGGACATGGACGAGGCAGGTCGAGCGCTGGAGGCGCAGCTAATGGATGACTTTGACAGCAACAAGCTGCCGGAAGATGCCACGCCCTCCACGGCCACCACCTATCGCAGCGATATGACGGACGTGTTCCGTTTCTCGGACAACGAGGACAACAACTCCGTCGAGCAGCAGCAGCAACAGCAGCAATCCAGCGAGAAGCAGCTGCACGAGTCCAAGGAAGCGGTGCACAAGAGCAAGGACAAGAAGAAAAAGAAGAAGCGCTCCAAGGAGGAGAAGCAAGAGAAGCTCGACAAGCAGCAGCAGCAGCAACAGTTGCAACTGCGTCGTGAATCAGTCGGTTTGCCAGCAGCAACAGCTGCTGCCGCTGTCTCCTCGGTCAGCTCTCTAACCATCAATGTCCAGGCAGCCTCAAAGCACGCCGAGGAGCAGCTGGAGAAGGAATCAAAGCGCAGTTCGCCACTGTGCAAGCCATCGCCCAGTTTGCCCTGTCTCATTGGTGACGATGACGATGAGGAGCCGCCAATACCGATACCCGTCGTCATCAAATCCTCAGCTAGCAGCAGCAGCAACAACAACAACAACAACAGCAGCAACAACAGCAGCAACAGCAGCAGCAATCGCTTGACCACATCGGATGCGCTCTCGCCAGCACGGGAGAAGCCGCGTTTGATAAGTCCCATACCGAAGACGCCCACCATAAGCCAGAGCAACAGCTCCATGCTGTCGACGCAGTCAGCCGAAACGCCAGTAAGCAGTGGTGCAGCACCGCTGGTCACCACGCCCACATCATCAACAGCGGCCGCTGTCGCCGTTGCCGTGGCCGCAACCGAGTCCAAGAGCGCCGCGGAGAATAATTCACCGACCAGCGCCGCTTTGAATAAGAAGAAGGAGATCTTTATACCCGGCTTTGATGGTCAACTGGACGATAAGATTAGCGAGTCGGCGGTGCAATCCATTTCGGCAGAGTTCAACAATGCACTGCTGGATTCACTGGCCGATGAGCCCAAGATACCAGTTGCCTCACCGCCCGGCGCCATTAAGACGCTGGACAAGCTGGAGGAAAGCAAATCCCGTGTGACCATCTCGCAGGAGGAGACGGAAAGCGCTGTTTCTGCGCTGCTTGGCGAAAGCTTTGGCACTTCCTCAACGGCGGATTACTCACTGGACGGCATGGATGATATAACGGCAACTGTCACAGAAGTTGTTGTCGCCGAGCCCGACGAGGAGGCGGCACTGGCGGCCAAGGCCATTGAGGCGGCCGTTGAAGAGGTTGCCGCTGAGCCAGAACCGGAACCGGAACCGGAACCTGAAGCCGAACCGGAGTCAGAACCAGAGCCGGTTGTGGTATCTGTGGGTGTTGTGCTCGATGCGGAGGAGGTTAACAAAGCGGTGCAGAGTTTGCGCAACGAGGACATGGACATCAAGGCAGATACGCCGCAATCCGAACGTGATCTGCAAATCGATACGGACACCGAAGAGAACGCGGATGAGGCGGACAGCAGCGGACCCAGTCTGAAGATTGACGAGACCGCCACACAGCACAGTAGCTCCGATAAGTCAACGTCCAGTCCCGGTGGCAAATCACCCGAGCTCAGCGTCGAGTCAACCGCCGCCCGTTCCCGACAGGCGTCCGAGACATCGCAGCCCACAGTCATTACCAAGCTGCCGCTGACGGTGCCCGTGCCAGCAACAGTTGGTGCCGCGCCAATGCCGAATGCCGGCAACAACAGTTCCGTCAAGCAAGGGCAGCAGCCGCTGAAGATTGAGCCGCCAACAATTAGCAAGCTGCAACAGCCGCTGGTGCAGCCCGTGCAAACAGTGCTGCCAGCACCAACAACACCAGCAGCGGCAGCAGCAGCAGCAGCTGTTGCTGCATCCCGTCCTGCCACGCCCGTCATCAATTTGGATCTGTCCAATGTCATGGCCAATTGCTCCAATACAACGAGCAGCAACAGTTCCGCTTCGCTGTCCTTTGGCAGCCCCACAACCGTACAGAAAACCATGCCGCAGGCCTCCACGCCCAAGCAGACAGCAACAGCAGTCCAACAGCAACAGCAGCAGCAGCAACAACATCCGCATCAGACGTTGCCGCAGCGTACGCAGTCGCTTATCATGCAGCCGCCCACCATATCCATACCGGAGCAGGCGCCGCATTTTGTTGTGCCACACTTGATATTGTCGCCGCAGCAACAACAACAGCAGCAGCAGCAGCAACAACAACAGCAACAGGCTCCGCCCGGCGGCTACATAATGGGCTTGCGTGCAAACTCGCCGCACAGTCCGCTGCTGTCGCCCGGACGCGGCACGCCCAATCGCCAGCACAGCCCAGCGGGACGACCCATGGTGCCAACACAGCAACAACTGCAGCAGCAGCAACAGCATCAACAGCAGCAGCAACACACGCTGTTGGCCTCGCCCACTGGCAACAGCAGCATCAACATGAGTCCGCTGCCGAGTCCCACAGCGCGTGGCGTTGGATCCACAACAATTTCGCCAACATCCAGCGGCAAATTGTCCGCGCCCAACAGCTACCTGCCACGCCCAGCGCTGACACAGCAACACCAACAACAACAGCAGCAGCAACAGCAACAACCCTCACCTGGCATGCCCAAATCTGTCATTGAGCTGCAGTCGAGCGCAGTTGCTGCACAGGGCCCACAGTTGCTGCCGCTGCCGTTGCAGAAAATGCCGCCGTTGCCCGTTTCGCATCATCCGACGATCATCAGCAAGGTGGTCACCGTTCAGCCGCAGCAGGCGATCCAGACGCAAGTGGCCAGCTCGCCGCCCATGGGCAGCCTGCCGCCGCACAAGAATCTGCATGTGAATGCACAGCAACAGCATCAGCAGCAGCAACAGCAACAACATCAGCAGCAGCAGCAGCTTTCGCCACAAATGCTCTCCAAGATGAATGCCCATCAGCAGCACCAGCATCAGCAACAGGTGCAAAAGTACATGCAGGTTCATCAGCAAATGTTGGAACGCAAGCCGCCGCAGCGGCAACAACATGTGCCGCAGCAACATCCACTGTTGCAGCAACAGCAGCTGCAGCATCCGCCGTTGTCGCCGGGACATCATAATCCACATGGCACGCAACAGCAACAGCAGCAGCAACAGCAACAGCAACATCAGGCGCGTCAGCAATATCAAGCGCAACATCAACAGCAGCTGCAGCACCAAGCGCAACAGCAACACCAGCAACAGTTGCAGCATCAACAACATCAACATCAACAGCAGCAGCAGCAGCAACAGTTGCATATGCAAAAGTTACAACAACAAATGCACACAGCACAGCAACAACAGCCGCTGGCGCACTTGTCGCCGCCGCCGCCTATGTTTGCCCAGCAACAGCAGCAGCAACAACATCAAGCACATCAGCAACTGCCGCGCAATTTGCAACAGCAACAACAACAAGTGAGCCCAACTGGAGCCAATCCGAGTGCACACAGTCCCCAGTCACAACAACAGCAGCAGCAACAACAACAACAACAGCATCCCTCGGCTATTGTAGTGCGTGCATCAGCACAACAGCAGCAACAACAACAGCAGCAGCAACAGTCGCTCAATGTTATACAAAGCGCGCCGCCAGCACAAAAGATCATCGTTCAGCAGCAAATTGTGTCCGCACCGAACACATCCATACACTATCCACCACCGGCGCCCAAGGAAACAGCTGCCGCGGTGGAGTCGCCAGTGTTGCCACTGAAGACATCCGAGGGTGTTTCCGTAATACGCACGCCAACGCCAACGATCAGCCTGGCCAGCTCACCGCAGGCGACAAAGGCGGCTGCGCCATCGTCGTCACTGCTAACCGAGGAGAACGTCATCAAGATATCTCAGCCCAAGCAGGATGAGCTCATCGAGCAGGACTCGAAGGAGGTGGACAGCGATTACTGGTCCGCCAAGGAGGTGAACATCGATAGTGTCATCAAGAAACTCGATCCGGCCACAGCTGCCGTTGCCGCTGCCGCTGCCAAGGCGGACAGTCAAGTGAAGCGATCAGCAGCAGCCGCAGCAGCAGCAGCAGCACCGCAACAACAACAACAACAGCCGACACCAATTGAGGTGCCCATTGCGGAGGCAGCGCCACCGATTGCAACGCCAGCCGCTGCATTGGCAACAGAGCCGCCACAAGCAACAGTTGCTGCCAGCTGCAACGATCACGACACCGAGGATGAGACCGAAACCCGCCAGCTGACCATCAAGTCAATGAAGCAGCTGGGTCGACCGCCCAGCACACGCGGCACTGGCGCCAAACGGGGACGACAGCCGCGCGGCGCCAAAGCCAAACAGGCTGCCGCCGGCCTGCCGCCCACACCCACCGATCCCAGCGTGCTGCTCTCGCCGGGCGACAACGGTGTCCATACGCGTCTGCGGAAGCCCGCTGCGGCGCCGGTGGCGCGCGGCCGCAAGGGAAGGCCGCCGCGTAATTTGCTGCTGCAGCAGCAGCAGCTGCAACAGCAGCAGCTGACACAACAGCAACTCGCACAGCAGCAGAAGGAGCTGGTTGCGACCACGCCCACAGTTGTGCCCGTGCCGGTGCCTGTATCCGTATCCGTGCCCGTTCCTGTGCCCACAGCCGCCGAGAAGAAGGCACGCAATCAGGCGCTAACCCAAGCCAGCAGCTCCAGCCAGGACATTTACGAGTTCCACGACGATGCCAACGATGCGGAGCCCAAGGTGAAGGCGGCTCCAGTTGCTGCTGCAGTTGCGGTCACAACGACAGCAGCAGCAGCAGCTGCTGCTGCCGCAGAGGATGCGCGACCGCGGCTAATACTAACCATAAATAAGCTAAAGAACAGCAGCGAACTGGAGAGCCAAGCGGAGCCGCAGATTCAAGCGCAGCAGCAACATCAGCAGCAACAACAACAGCCGCAGCTGGAGCCGAACACGGACAGCTCGGAGTCGTGCAACACGCGCAAGTCGCGCCGCCTGCAGGAGAAGGAGGATCGCAGCACTGTGGATGACATTATTGAGGATGTTGTGCGCAATACAAACACACAGCAGCAGCAACAGTTGCCCAAAGGGGCACAAACGCCGCCGCGTCGCTCGGGCCGCAATGCGCAGGCCAAGAAAACGGATGTGGCACAAACGCCCAATGCTGTGGGCAGGCCGAGGCGCTCCAAGGAGCGCAAGACCATTTGCGAGACGCCAGTCAGCATGCAGGAGGAGCCAGCACCAATATTGCCGCCACCAGCTGTTGCAGCAGCAGCAGCAGCCGCCGCACCACCACCAGCAACAGTTGTTGTTGTTGAAACGACAGCAGCAATGCAACAGCAGCAGCAACAGCAGCAGCAACAACCACAACCACTACAGCAACAACATTTACCGGAAATCAAGGAGCCACCGCCACCGCCAACAACAACAACGACAACTGCAATACCGCCAGTGGAGCCTTTGCCCACACCACCCGTTGTCGTATCGAAACCAACACCGCAGCATCCCAAGAAGAAGGCAATTGCCGCTGCCGAAATCGAATCCTATCAGGCCATCAATTCGTCGATGCCGCCCATGCATCAGACCGCTGCACCAGCGGCCACACAAAAGATCACCGGCGGGGCCGCAGATGCGGTTAGCAAGGCTCTAATCGATCCCGTCACCGGAATAATCACGGCTGGCATGCCCCAGGGCAAGGAGGGCAACTTGCCGGCTGCGAATGCGGCGGCACCGGCGAACAGCGGCAACGAGGCAGCGCCACTGCAGCTGCAGCAGCAACAACAGCAGCAACAGTTGCAGCAGCAACAACAGCAGCAGCAGCAGCAGCAGCAGCAACAACACCAGCAGCAGCAGCAACCACAACAACAAATGCAAATTAACGCGACAGTGATTGCACCTGCCACGCCCATAACAACACTGAGCAAACCAGTGCAGCTGCAGGTGCCGGAGACGGCAGCAACGCTGCTCAACAAGCAGCCCGTCAGTGTGCTGGTCAAGAGCAATGCCACGCCCACACAGCCCACTCTGATCATACAACAACAGCAGCAGCAGCAGCAACAACAGCAACAGCAACAACAACAACATGTATTGCCCAATAAGCAGCCGCTGGTGCTGACAACTGTTTTGCAGCATGCACAACACACAACGGTGCGTCCGCCGCAACCGCTGAAGGCGCATGTGCTCAATCGCGAAAAGAACCTGCAACAGCAGCAGCAACAGCAACAACAGCAGCAGCAGCATCATCAATTGTTGCCCAACAAACAGCTGCCCCATCCGGGCCACATGCTGATCACAGACGCTGCCGGACATCAAATGCTGCCCTCCACAATCATAGCGCGCCACATGCTTGGCCAACAGCAGCAGCAGCAGCAGCAACATTTGCTGGTCAATATACCGCCGCCAACGGCGCATTCGCCGCACTCGCCGCGCATCGCAGCCGCACAGCCACCATCAAATGCGCAGCAATTGCAACAGCAACAGCAACAGACGCTGGTCATCAAGCAGGCAGCATCTTCTGCAGCGGCAACAGTGCATCCGCAAATACTGCACGTGGTTAGCTCAAAGGCTTCGGTGTTGCCACCGCAGCAACAACAACAGCAGCATCAGCAGCAGCAGCAACAACCACCGCCGCAGCAGCTGAGCAAGCAAAACTTTGGCTACGCGCAACAGCAGCAGCAGCAGCAACAGCAGCAGCAACAGCAAGCACAGCAGCAGCTATACAAACAGGCTGTGCAGCAGAAGGGTTCACCACCGGTGCAATTGGCGCCGCATAATCTGTTGCCGCCGACGCATCCGGCGCTGTTGTTGCAGCCAAAGCAGGCGGTGCACTTGCAGCCGCAGCAGCATCAATTGACACCGTCACCGCCGCCGGGCAAACCGAATCCGGTGGTGCACAGCCTGCAAATGCTGCCCGGCAGCGTGGGCAGTCCGCCGCCGATGAAACCAGGCCAGCAACAAGCCAATACAGCAGCTGGTAAGTTTCAAGCAGAGCTCGGCAATGTTCACTGTTCAATAATCGAACAACAACAATTTGTGCTTTCAGTTTTGCGCACTGCGATACCCAACATCAGTCCGCAGGGACAGCCGCGGGTAACGCCGCTGGTGCTGCCACCGGGCATGGCCGGCGTGCCGCCCTTTGATGCCAGCATGGTGAGTACACGCAACATTGTAACTAATCTTAGTTTAAGGCGCCGCTTAATCATCACAAATGCTAGTTATATGAGCTTAACTTTGTACTAACGTTTAACTTGCTAACCCAACCTCTATCCCCTGCCTGCAATGGACGCAGCATGATCTGGGCGCCTATGTTAGTGGACGGCGCACGCAAAGCCCGCCGCCAGCGCATCAGCAGGCATCGCCCATAACACCGGTAATGCACAAGTTTTACTTGCGGAACTTTGAAGTAGCGTAACCAACCCAAGAACCCAACCAAACAACTAACATTGATACACATAAAACGAACCTCACTTGTGGAATCTTCTCTAATCTCGTTCTCGTTTTCGTTTTCTTCACATTTCCATTTCGCAGAATGATACCACGTATCGAATGCTTTACCAGCACCACATGATGCGCAGCAGCGGTGACTACGAGGACAAGATGAAGAACAGCAGTCCACCATTGGAGCTGCGTCGTCCGGGCAGCGGTCCGCCACGCACCATTGCCGTGCCGCATAGTCTGCAGAGTCCGCAGGATCGCACCGCAGCGGGTAAGTGGCAAATAATCATAAATTTGTAATATAATTAAAATTAATCAATTGGATTTTCTTTTGTGATAATCGCAGACTCACCGCAAATGGCTCAGGTTTATGTGCACAATGCGCGCATTCCGCACGCCCATTTCAGCGAGATGGCCACACGTGGCGGCTACTATGAGAGTGGCGGTATCCAGCTGGAGCCGCCGCCGGCGCATCGTGCGGCCGCTTCGATTAGTGTTGTGGTGCCCCCGCCGCCAAATGTAGCCAGCGGCAGTCCGTACATTAGCGGCGGCGCTTCTGTCTCCGTGTCCGTGCAGCCGGGTCCGCACAGTCTACATCCCAAGCTATTGGAGCGCGAACGTGAGCAACGTGAACGGGAAAACGAACGGCTATCCATGGTGGCAGCAGTTGGTACGTATTTAATGCAAACTCGACCAGCAGCCACAACTCACACGTATTTCTCTGCACGATTTACAGCCAAGCAGCAGCAACAACAGGAGCATATGTCCGCGTCTGTGATGCACGGCGGCGGCATGGAGCTGAGTGGACAACAGCCACCACCACAGCCGCAACCACCACCACCGCAAGCAATGGCACCGCCGCCAGGTGATTCGCTGGTCACATTGCTGCAACGCTATCCGGTCATGTGGCAGGGTCTGTTGGCACTGAAGACCGATCAGGCGGCCGTTCAGATGCACTTTGTCTACGGCAATCCTAATGTGGCACGCGCCTCGTTGCCCAGCATGGTGGAGAGCACAACGCCACAGTTGCGCATTGCGCAGCGAATGCGTCTCGAGCAGACGCAGCTGGAGGGTGTTGCCAAGAAGATGCAGGTACGTTAGCTCATCACAGATCGATTTAGACAGCATTCTAATAACCAATTGATAATTGTTACAACGCAGATGGACAAGGAGCATTGCATGCTGCTGGCGCTACCATGTGGACGTGATCATGCGGATGTGTTGCAGCATTCACGCAATCTGCAGACTGGCTTCATCACCTATCTGCAGCAGAAGATGGCCGCTGGCATTGTGAATATACCCGTGCCGGGCAGCGATCAGGCTGCCTATGTGGTCCACATATTCCCGGCTTGTGATTTCGCCAATGAGAATCTGGAGCGTGCTGCGCCCGATCTCAAGAATCGTGTTGCTGAACTGGCGCATCTATTGATTGTCATTGCCACTGTTTAATTAAACGGTGATTCCAACCAGATCTACACAAAAGACACGAATGTGACCATTAATGAAATACCGGCAATATCTCTGTAAAACACATGTAAAGTAACCTAAAACAAAAAACAACCAATCAATAATACAACAACAACAACAACTACTACTACTACCAACTACAACAAAGCAAAAACAAGTTACGCTCTTCTAGTATTTTAAGTAATTTTAAATAGCGATTAAACAAAACAAAAGTTTAAAGAAGCAAAACAAAACAAAACATAAAAAAATCTAAGAAACAAGTAAAGAAGAAAATATGCAAACGTTATTGAATTAAATAAATGCAAGAGTGAGGAGGAGAACACATTTGAGGCCAAGCTCATAAAGTTTATGATCTAAATTGATTGAAGGCAACTAACACAAACCCATGTATATCCGGTAAACAAACAGACAAAAAAAAGTAAACAGTTCCCCAAAATCCTCATACATGTGTAAAATGTAAGCAAAACAAAAAAACAAAAAAAAAGCAAACGCAAAAATATTTTTGTCAAAAATGTTCTTTTCTTTTCATATAAACATGATACATAAAACATAATAATTTGTACCAACTTTTTGAAAGCTTGCAAAGTATCGTTAAGTTTGATCTCAAGAAAGTTTTTTTTTTTTATTAATTTTGCTTATAATTTAAAATGAAAAAAGAAAGAAAAACAAAACAAAACGAAACGAAAAGGAAATGTGAAAGAAAACAAATGCTTAAAAACCTAACTGTTTACTGTACTACATACTACTACAATACATACAAGCATACATATATACCTACCTACTATCCCTATTCAATGAAAGGAAAACAAAATAAGAAACAAGAACACGTTTAAGTTTTTGATTGGTGAACAACGTTCTTCACACATATACACAAACAGACGCACGCGCCTAGTTACTGCTCGCATTTTACAAAGTTTCAACGCCCAATTAAGCTGTTTATGATGACCCCCTAGAGTTTCGTTTCCACTTTACTCTGATTTTCATCAATTTGTTCCTTGGCTCCATGTGGTGCGCGCGATTCGCGCGTGTCGCATTGACCCGAAGAACGCCGAGAGAGCGCCACCTGTCGCCAACTGCTGTTAAGCACAATTAGGTTTAAAGATGCGCCCAGAGGCTTTTTTCCTAAAATTACAAAACATTAATACATTACATACAATATATACACAAGAGAAACACACATAATTATACACATATACATACATATACATACACATACACACCTACATATAAATTACAATTATTAAATATCTATTTAATTATTATAAACAAATATGTTAAGCCAAATATTTTAACGTTTAGAGACAAGTAATTTCTTATTTGTTGCTTATTATTTTTCTTTAGGGCACATGTCGACATCAAAATTAATTACTCTCAACGTTCTGGCGTTGTTGGCAATTTTGTTGTTGTCGCGTGCCGACACTATTCTATCTTTTTCCACCTAATTTGCTTGATAATCACATCAACAGTAAGAGCAATTACAACAACAACACCATCACTGCCACAATCCACTGTACACGAAACTAGTTCAAGCAAATGCCGGTATTTTCATTTGTTATCAAATTTAAAAGTTTAGTTCTCTTGCGGGAAACTTTGTAAACTGTTAGGCAGTAGTCGTAGAGCGTATTTATATACATATATACACACATATATATATTTTAAGCCCGATGCTGACACATGCGGACACCCAATACACAATATAAATTATAAATATATATACATATATAAAAAGGAAGATGAAAATCCCCTCTGTACACTCCTTAAACTTAAACGTTTTCACGCCCACTTGTAAATTATGTGACGAAACAAAAAAATAAAAGAAGCAAACTGTAAAATATTTAAATTATTTAGCGTCTAAACGATAATTCATGTACATGTAAATACAGTTTAATTAGTGTTTAGCGCGTATTTAGTTGTATGTTTTAAAACTAAACTGTACATTATATAACAAGATAAAGATACGATTATGAGAAAGATCAGAAGTAAATCGCAAAGTAAAACATTTTTGTCAGTAAAACACAAGAACAGATGAAACGCTATTGTTTTAAGACATTTTTAGTTATTTTTAAGTTAATTGATGAAGAAACCGATTAAATTACACTTATTTCTAAGTGAATTAATAAACCAATTCAATAAACTTTTTCTGTTAAGCCATTTGTTTTATTTATTTTCAAGTTTTTCACTACTTGACGTCCACCAAGTTGGTTCACAATAGTTGTTGGATGTTCGATAGACCGTTATCAGCCCACAAGATCCATTAGCGAAATGCAACTAATATATATATATATAAATACAAGAGAACACAAACACATAAATTTATATATATATACATATATATAGATGTTAATGTTATAATTGTAATTAAATAAATTCTATACCTATGCATTACTTGTGGAAGTTGTGTTGATATTTGAAAAGCAGCAAACAAACACTATTAAAAATTCATTAAAAGAATATAAATGGATAAAACGGCAATCGCAAGGGCCGCTTTTGGGACAAACGCAATATTTATAATCTTTATGAAACTTTATGAAATTTGTGAGAACAGTTTGTGCATTTCTAGTTATTGTTCTTTAAATAATAATAACAGGGCAAATAAAAACAACCTTTTGGAATTTAAAGGCAAGTGCAACATTATCAATAACAAATATTGCACTAATTTTTTTTTTTTAAGCAAACAAGTTTAATGGAAATCAGTTTTTGAGGCATAAGCAAATATTGAGAACAGTTTGTGAAATTTGTGGCAATATACTTTACTTAGGAACACCAATAACATTATTATTCGCTAAGCTGTTAATAACAGCGCGAGCTAACAGTTCGCTGTCGTGCG
The DNA here is from genome assembly GCA_004143825.1 of Drosophila micromelanica. NCBI lineage: Eukaryota > Metazoa > Arthropoda > Insecta > Diptera > Drosophilidae > Drosophila > Drosophila micromelanica. Next base: position 3,619 of record SCDY01000908.1, on the reverse strand, counting down.
CACATTTGGTGTTATCGATATATAATTCATATACTATCGAAAACCTAATAGGTCGGTTTGTTGATTATAGCATTTTACTATTTAGTTTTAATAAAATAGTGAATAAAAATATTTATAGTGACTTAAGCGTCAGCAGTCGGCAAACATGTCAAATCTGATACAACAAGGTAAGCGCACGTGTTGCTAACACATTTAATCCCATCCAGTTGCCAGCAGCAACAGCTGTTTGTGGTTATACAATTCATTTATATATTTACCCGCTGGTGTTTCCTTTGCAGCCCTGCCCCTCACATCGGCTCGATCGCCATTGCTGCAGTTCCTCCGCTATCGCGGCAAGATAAACATTCAGCGTCCCAAGGAACCGCATTATGAGCGCGCCCGTGTCATTGCCGTCACCCAGCCAAAATATCCGGAGCCGCCGAAGGCTCTGACCTGTTTTCAGTCACGGGCACAGCGCGCTGCGACCCAGCTGGAGAATCCCTACAATGCAATCATAGCGCGCGAGGTGCGCAACTGGCTGGATCACTCAAAGCTGGTGGCCATCTTCCATTTGAACTCCATCCTGGCGGACGAGATCTTTCGCGTGCGCGTGCAACTCCACAAGCAGAATATGCATCTTAAATCCTACGGCCGCAAGATCATTGCACAAGCTGTCACCGGCACACAATACGAAGCCATAATGCCGCTGTTCCACGCCAACCATTGCATAGTGTTCTCGCCGGATCAACATCGGCTGGGCGCTCTGCTGCGCATAACGCGCAAGGTGCCGCAAATGGTGCTCCTGGGAGGCATTGTGGAGAACACGCTGCTCAGCCGCAACGAGCTGATGGACTTTGCCAAGATGCCCGGCCTGCAGGTGGCGCAGGCGCAGCTGGTGCAAACGTTGAACATGGCTGCTGGCAATGTGGTGCAGCAGCTGCAGGCGCATCAGTGCAATCTCGTCAAGGTGCTGGACGTACATGCCAAGGGCGATGCGACGACGGCGGCGGCGGCGACGGAGTCGAAGGATACGCAATCGTAATTTGCAATTGTTAATTAACAATAATAACGGCAAAAATTATATTCATTGTCTTTCATACTAAATTAGAGCTTAAACTATAACTAGATTGCACTTTTTCCAACGGCCTGAATCCTCTGCTGGAATGATAGCCTCAGTGGGCCAACACCTGTCAAGGTCTAGGAGCTGATTGTGGTTGCCATGTGATGCCAGCGCTGCCTGCAGTTAAAGGCCAAATTGGCCAGCGCCTCGGCGGCATCCAGTTCGTCCTTGTGATGCAGCAGCCATCGCTCGCCACGGGCCGCTGCGGTGGCATCGCTGGTGAACAACACCTGGCTCTGCACGGGCCGCTCCTGACCAGCGCATTTGTGTCTGAAATGTATCAGCATTTAAGTAATGTACCAGCAGATTAATCCACTGACCCACTCTTCGCTCACCTGCTCATATTCCACTCGATGTGATAGTTGTGCCTCTCCGGCGTGAATCTGGCGGCGCTCTCCAGCCACTTGTTCAACTGGGTGCCATTGTCGTCGCTTGCACTGGCCGGCACATTGGCATCCAGAGCACTGCTGTCGCGCAGATATTTCTCCATCATCTGTTGCTTGTACTTGGCCTTGCCCACCGGCACAGTGGGCAACATCGGAACGCGTTCGCTTGATGATTGATGGTTGTGATCGGGCAGAACTTGCGCTTCTACATAGAAATTGGGCTTGTACGAGACGGCGCTGGAGGAGGCGTTGTTGCCATTGCCGTCGCTGCCTGTGCTGCGACTGGACAGCTCATCGTCATCTTCGATATCATCATCTTCCACAGCGCATGGCCGCATGTCCTCCTCCCAAATGCTGTCCTCGGACGAGATGCTGAACTGCTCCACATTCCCCCGGGCATTGTGATTGTAATTCTTGATCAGATGTCCCCATGACTTTTTGGCCTTTTCACGCTCCGAGTTTTTTAGCTTGCGCCGCCAATTGGCAAACCAATTGCAGATCTGTGTATACGTTAGGCCCGTCTCTCCGGCCAGTTGTTTCTTCTCCTCTCTGCTGGGATACGGATTCTCCCGTCGCCGTATCAGCCAATCTTTTAGCATGCGCTTTATATCCGGCGTAAACAGACGCTTGGTAGCCCGTGCCAGCAGCAGATCATCTTCTGGCGGCCAGGCACGCCTACATTTAAAACAAAATTTAACACGTAAGCTGCGATAAAAATCTCGTTATTTTCTCCATCCACTCACCTGCTGTGACGACGGTTGCGTTTGGGACGGCACGATTTCTCCATGTCAGAGCACTGCAACGGTAAAAATATATGTATTTAAAATAAATACAGATCGTGTGCAACCAGCCCCCTCACTCTATGGTGATGGCTCATCCCAATTAAGCCAGTCGACCCGAAATACGCTGTAAGGCAAATTCAGTTTTTGAAAACTTTAGGTGGGTGGCGCTATTTCTGGCCAAGAGCGCCGAAAATATTTTCATGTTTTTTGCTCTGTTGCCGTTGTTTTCACCCGATAAATGAAAAGCAATTTCTTTGTGTCACACAGAGAACGACAACGCGAGATTGATCGAAATAATTGAGAGCTACCGTTAGATACCACCCGTTCAAATGAGAACTCCACAGAGATACATATCGCACGTAAAGGGCGTATTATCTAAATGTGAAAAGTTGGCATGCACGAAATGAGAGAGAAACGAAACGATTCGACTTTGATTACTCAGGGCACATTACGTCCGTCGTATTGCTCAACAATCTCTGATCTCGTTCAATTTCATTGATAAAACTAGGTGGCCATGTTTTTTCCAATATATATTATAGCATGCCAAACATATATGTATATATATATATGTATTTAAATGCATAAAATCTACAAAAACTGTTTTCGCATCTCGGCCAATTTTCAAGATCGCATATAAAATTTGTTGAGCCTTTAAGGGGAACAACTGTTGATGCTAAGTGCATAAAATGGCATTTGATGCCACTTTTGTTGACAAATTTGTTTGGTATTTGTGCTAACATCGCATTATATAATCCACCATAACGCAGAAGGAACAAAAAACTTGTTTTTTAATTGATCTATTTGCACTTCTTAAAATTAACTGATACCAATGGCAACTCAAGTTTATAGAAGGCCCAGGGCGCAGTGGGTCAACAGCGGGCATAAATTCACCCACCTGTAAATATTCAGTTTCAGTTTATTTCAAATGTTGTTTTGTTTTCTATCTTTCTATTCTTCACCAACAACGCGAAGAGCTGAAACGCTTCGTTCGTCGATCTCGCAATCTGCAAACTGAACGCTCGTCCAATTTTCAAAACTGCCAAAAATGTTTTCGAAAGCTCGCACCATTTTCCTCGGACGCCTGCGAACGACATTCGGCAATGGCACTTCGGAAAAACGAATGCTCGCACTTATCAGGCGAGTGTGGCACTTTTGATCTATTTACAAAACTCGAGAAACTATGTGGTACACACATAAATGCCTATTTTCAAAGAATCTCTGAACGTGCATGTTCCGACATACGCTACCTAAAGCTAAACAAGTAAGATTGCTCTAGTCGGGACCTCCCGACTAGGAGATACCCTGAACCCAGCATTTAACACATACACACAAACTCTCGGCACTAAATAAGT
>SCDY01000907.1:0-41672 GCA_004143825.1 Drosophila micromelanica | reverse complement strand
CCAACGAATACCTGCCCCCATCCGAGGAAGTAGCTACTGAAGCTCCAGTTGAGGAGGTTGCCCAGGATTCCGCTGTTCTTGGTGATGATGGATACCAATACAAAACTGTCCGTCGCCTGAAGTACCGCCAGCGTCGTGATGTCTCCGAGATTGCCAACGAATACCTGCCCCCATCCGAGGAAGTAGCCACTGAAGTCCCCGTTGAGGAGGTTGCCCAGGATTCCGCTGTTCTCGGTGATGATGGATACCAATACAAGACTGTCCGTCGCCTGAAGTACCGCCAGCGTCGTGATGTATCCGAGATTGCCAATGAGTATCTGCCCCCATCCGAGGAAGTAGCTACTGAACCTCCAGTTGAGGAGGTTGCCCAGGATTCCGCTGTTCTCGGTGACGATGGATACCAATATAAGACTGTCCGCCGCCTGAAGCTACGTCATCGTCGTGCCTTGTAAGCGCGTCAGCTGGTACCTGCCTGTATGCGATTAGAACATTTTACCCCCACCAAGCCCTACTAGGTCGAAAGTAACAATCCTGTTTTGCCATTATTTAACGATTGAAATCAACGAAATAAATCCAACGAAAATTGTTATAATATACACGCGTCGTGGGTCATTCTTTGTTCCAACGGAAATGGCGTTCGCCTGCACACCTGTCGGCCAGGAGCTCTCGACGTTTTCATAAATTGTATACCTTTTCGCTTAGTTATGACAGCAACAGTTAAGCTCATGGCTCAGCGCACAAGAACGCAATTATCCAAAAGCGACGGCAGCAAAAAAGGACTGACTAGGTCTGGGAACGGAGCTCGCCTTAGTCGGGGGAACTTCAACGAACTCTAACAAATACTTTAAGCTATGCTTTTGAAGATGTTAATCTCATGTCAAGTCCACTTTACACACAACGTTAAGGGTTTGGCCAGTGCACCAGTAGCGGACCCCGGAAAACACAACTAGCAAGGACAAAGTCGCCCATTGATTTGTGTGTGAGTTAGTGTGTGCGTATATGTATGTGTGTTGGTGTTTGGTGTTGGCAGAAAAAGTTGTTAAGTTAAAAGGCATTTGAACCGCAGAGGCTAGGATTTCGGTCAGTGCGCGTTTCGGGTCTAACAACTTCCTTAGCACGCGCCAAGAACAGCTCACAACTGCGGACCCAACGGCCGGCCAACTAATAATAATTTATCGATCCCCTAGCTAAAGTAGTCATATACAAGGCCCTCCCTATGATTTATGGCGCCCGCCAACACGTGTGTGTTTGTGTGTGGGCGTGCCCGAAAACAAACTCCCAGCTCAGCCAAGGTGCCAGGCAGACGGCCAGTCGGGAAAACGGGCAGACGGACAGACGGGTCTGCGAGCGCAGTGCCAAATTGGTTTAATGTGTGGTTAGACAACTTATTTAACGTTTTTCAAGTGGTTAGCAGGGACAAGTGCGCCCACCCAGTCCCGCTCAGGTGGCCCACGGTCACATTTCGTTTTCTGTTTGCTCACATAAATCATGCGATGCCAAAGAAACGGGTTACTTATTCATAAATGTGGGTGTACATATCATGCATGCCCACAATATATATGCATATGTAACTGTATCTGGCCACAGGCTACCCCTGGGGGGAGCAGAAGACGATAGGCATACTCGTAAATTAGAGGGTGCTATCAAGTCGTCGTTACGACACCATTAAAACAATTATAAATGCTGAATTATACGCGCCCGATAAGTTGAAAGCTATGGCAAGCAAACTATTTTAATGGCCTTGGGAAAAATATGCGAACTTCAAAACGGAAATCACATAAAATTTTATGAATTATTTCAAATATTTTCAATTACTCGAACTGAATGAGCCGGCCGAGGGTCGAGTGTCCACAAGTCGACAGTCACCCCAGTTAGACAAATGGAAGAGCATAAAAAACCGCATAAAGAAATTTATGCGCCATTCAAGCGTGGAACATTAACACATCCTCACGAGGAGGAGAAGCAGAAGTGAAGCAACCATCTATGGCTTAAGTTGACTTCATAAACAGCGCAATGAATGTAAAATACGAGACTCGTAATGTGCCAAGCAGCAACTGCTTCAATATTTAGTTTGATTAAAATTCAAACGGTCTTTAGTTCAAAATCTCAACTCAAGCTGAGTTTTTCTTTGTTTCACCCTGTACTTATTCCAAAACTGGAGTTGTTCAGTCAAAATGACCTCATAAATAATATATATTCTTCATCATCATCGTTTTTAGAGATTATAAAAGCGTGAGATTTCGGAATAAGAGCTCTTATATATCATGTGCTGATTAAGTTTATTTTATGCCATCAATAAAAGCTTTTTAAAGTTTATATATTTATGTTGTAATTATAATAGAGCTAATAACATTTAATTTGTAATTGGCCAATAAATAAAAGAGCTATAATAGTAAAATCAGAAAAATAATTACAGAAAGTTAGTGTGTTTTACAGGGTTGAATTTGGCTTTGGTGTTTGTGTCTTGTTTGGCAACTAAATAAATAGGAAATATACAGAGCATCTTTTAGTGGGTATTGCGCAAGTAGAAAACTCTTACTTGTTTTTTTCTTGTTGTTTTTAAGTCATAATTCAGCTTTTATAGCGCCATTATCACAAATGCCGAGGGTGATCTAATAAGCAAAACTGTTCAGCCCCTCCGCTCTCCTCGGCCCTACTCCAACCCCTTGTACTGTGCAGTCATTGGGGGCGGAAAAATCAATTTTGGCTAGCTCAGTCGCTGATTAGCCCATGCACATGCAAATAAAGAAAGGGGAAAGGGGGAGGATGTGCTGCTGGTCAGGCTGAAGGATGCGCGGCTGCTGCTCCCAGTTGGCATTACTAAGTAAGTCCGGACATGGCCAGGACGTGTGGTAAACATGCAGCAACAACTTTATGGCCACAAAATAATTTATTCAATGCCATTTGGCGTTCGGGGAGCGTACATGACAAGCAATTGACATTTTTGTGACTTTTGAAAACTATAAAATGTGCAGCTACTACAAAACCGGCCAAGCCAAGGCAAGCCAAGCCAAGCCAAGGCGTAATGATGACGGCTATAACGACCACAACAGTCTGTGGGGCAGACGCGAAGAGGGGCAAAGGCTGGGCAAATAGCTGGCTTGGGGCATAAAAGTAACCCACACAAAACAGTTGTTGTTTGACAAAATAATAAAGTTGCGCTTGATTATGTTTGTGTTTGTACTCTACATATAAATATATATATATATATATATATATATGTATCCGTGTGTGGGTTTGTTTGAAGACGTAAGAAGTAAATACCAAATACGACAACTAAACTAAAATTGTCAGCGTCATATGTAACAGGACTTACAGCACATTACATATATCCACCCACGACTACACGCTGGTCCACGACCAGGACCAGGACCAGGTCCAGGACCAGGACCACAAAGACAGCAACAACCACGACGACGACGACGACGACGACATTGACGATGTCAGCGACGCCCATTCTTTGCTCCAGTTGCTCCACTTGGCTGCCATTTGTACAGCTCGTCAACGGCAATGGCCGTATGCCGGATATCCTTTTTGACATGTCATTAAATTTTATATACACAATAATTTTTCACAATTTGCTTTATGGCCATTTTAAGAGTCTGTCCGAAGTGTGCATTGAATATATTATATACACACATACATATATATATATAGAAATATCCACAGAGTGCAAAACGAACAACAGTAATAACAAGTTGAATTTATTGAAAGTAGACACACATGGTAAAAATAATGTAAAACAAACAAGAACTCTTGTACTTGTGATACGGATACACATATATGCTAAGATAGAAAACTGTTCTTATATAAACTGTTTAATGGAATTACTAAATAAAGCACCTTACTTACATATAACAATAGTCGATTAAAAGCTTATTATTTTAAATGTATCAAGAACTTAATATAACCATAACTCTATCCGTTATTTTACTGTTTTTAATTATTCCAATACATTGAAACTAAAATTAACAGAAACTGACAATGGATAAACATAAAAATAAAATTATAAAATCAAATATATATATATATATCACCCTCGTAAGAATATTATAATATTATAGAGTACTAATGAGAAATCGATTGAACTCTCATCAAAATATGAAATTCAACAAACTTTACGCATTAGCATATATTTTAATTTATTGAAATTAAACTGATATATTATTAAGTTCTCAATAGGTTCGCCAATTAAAGATACCAATGCTCTTTAAATCCATCGTAGTACGCCTTATATCTTATTGCTAATCAGCTTTAGCAGCCGAATGTTAAACAGACCACAATATGATTATTGCGCAAAGTCTGCCCATAAAAACAAACTGTTTGCCCAACAACAACAACAACAGCAAGAGTAGAGGCGAAAAACAGAATTCCAATTTAGCATACTATATAATTTTACGGTCATTAAATATTATTTCAAAATCGAAGCCGCACAGATAACGCAGACCGGTTAGGACTTAAGCCTTTGTCTGTTTGTTTGTTGGTTCGCTTCATGTCCGGCAACTGGTGTATTGGTGAAATTAGACGTTTTATTATGATACAGAGACTGCTACTGCTACTGCTATTCCTACTGCCACTTTTGCCTGTTGGCTGCTGGCTGAAGTGCCCGCCATGGTTTACAATCGATTTGGCATTATGTGGCATTATAGGAAACCGAGCCAAAGGAACTGAAGCTACTCCATTTGCAAGAGCAACGCAATTGTCGAGCGGCATGCAAAGTGAACTTGAAAAGGCTTCGGTGCGGCCACTGATACCAAGTGTGTCACATGATGCCGGCAGGAGGGAGCGGGAGGGGAGACTGCTATTGAAGCTGCAGTCTCAACGTAAGCATGCCACAAGGATTCAGACAGCAACTGATAAAGCCAGTGTTGCCAACTTTTGAGAAACAAATTTTATCCAGGTACAGAGAAGCAAAATAAAAGCTAGAAGCAGAGTTAAGAGTAAAAATAGCTAAAATAAAAGTTACGAATATTTAAAAATACTCTTAATATTCTTTAAAATCCAATTTATTTTTATATACATTTTGTTTTTGCTGGCCAATTTATATAATAAATGTAAAGAAATATATTATTATGATATTCCAAAGTGAATTCAAGGAATACCTAAGAAATATAAACTTTTTAAAGTTTCGCCTGGAAATAATTGGCAGGAAATTAAAGCAAAAACAACAACCGATCTCATAAACCAGTCCGCTATTTACAATCGCGATTTCAAGCAAAAAAAGCCAAATTGGCAACTTTGGCTAGAGGAGTCATATGTGGTTGTAAACCAACGACGAGTCGATTCACTCTTTGGCAATAAAGGAAATCTTCTTACAAAACATTCGCTTAAGTTTATTCAAACAAACTTAGATAACACACACACACTCGCACACACACACTTGAGCACTTCCTGTTTGAGCTTGTGGCTGAGGCAGAGACAAAGACGCTTCAATCAGTCAAGCGGAATAAGCAGCGCCGCACGAGCAATCGTAAGGCCTGGGTGAACTTTTCCAGCTAGCAACTAGCTCACTCCTCCCTCCGTCACAATTACAATGCCTTTTGTTTCATATATATGTATAAATATATATATATCTGAGTCGAGGGCAAACGCTCACTTTCCCTCTCATTTCGTTGGCCATTTTGTGTTTACTACGTTTGCTCGGATTAAATGTATGGCCGAGTAGCAGTTCAAAACCATGATTACACTTCAATCTATTTTCCTGCCAGTGTCTCTTTTGGCTTGGCCATTTTGTTTTATGTTTGTGTGTGCCTGGGAAATGGGTGAGATGAGCAAAAAAAAAAACATGGCTTTGTCCTAAGAAAAATGCGTTTCAAAGAGATATAAAATGTTAACATGACCAACCGACTATAGGCCATCCCACACGACCGCCCAACGTATTGGATATAAAACATTGAATTTAATCAAAAAGGATTTAGTCGTGTTATGTGCGTGTGTGTGTATGTGTGTGAAGGGCTCCAGCACTAACACACATCCAATCGAACTCGCCCACACCGCCTTGACCTTGCGCCTTGAAAATTCCGCGCTGCCACGTGCCACAGCGTCGACTCCTCTGGCATTGGCTATAAAAGTAAAGGAATGCCACTTCGACTATACACATAAGTTGTAATATGTGGTAGTAAAGGATGCTTTTACCGTAACATTATTCGGCTGTAAATTTGTTGTTAAAAAATAGTAGCAGACACTCGATTGAATTATTTTGATGTAAATGGGTTAATCACCACTAGCCAAAAAAGATTCTGGTGTTACAATTCCTTTAACTCTAAGTTAAAAAAGTTTTATGAAAGTATTAACTACATCCAGAAGCAATCAGTTAAAAAATATAACAACTCTCTGTAAGATTCTAAAACAAAGAAATTAAACTTAAATGATCAGAATCATATTGGCATATGAAATCTGTGTACTTTATCAATTGGTATTGGTAAGATTTTGCTCAGTAATAGGAAGTTTTATAAATACTCTTCGACATTAATTTCAATAATTTTATAAAGAAAATTAAATTGTTTGCAGTTGAATGATGTTGAATCAAAATAAGGCCAAGTTTGGTTGAAATATTTTTAATAACAAAATAGTTTTTTACGGGAATTCTATTTATTATTTATCGACTTAATCAAAATTTACTATAAAATTTGAGCGAATCAAAGCAATATAAATAAAATTAGTGGGAGTAGATTTTTTTAAACTTAATGCACAAACTTCGTCACAAAGTGCTTTTATCTTTTAGGCTTGCACTGAAAAGCTAAACGGCAGCCATTTTGAAAGTGAGCTAAAATGATTTCGTAATAATTTGCAGCCAATACATAATGAAGTTATTGTAACAGCAACAACAACCAAAAAGAGTAAATGCTAACAGCATTAACTAAACTTCAAGCTGCAGCGGAAGCAGGCGGTGACGTCGGCGTCGGCGTCGGCATCGGCGTCTGGCCAGCGGGAGCGGGAAGGGAGCGGCGGGCTGGAGAGTTTAACCAACCAGCGAAGCGACAACCAACCAGTTGCAAGGCCCGGACTCCGTTTAGCTGCGTCTGGCTGTACGTCTGACCAACCACCACAACGTGGCGATGCGTGCACCAAAATCTGAGCACGTTCACAGACGCAGCCGGACGGAGTCGTTGTAGCTGGCGTTGCCGTTGCCGTTGCCCGACCCGTGTCCGACCCCGTGTCGTCGAATTATATTTCCTATGGGCGGTATTTTGAGGCCCGCCTTCTGTACACACAACTGCCGGCGATTGCTCAGGCACAGACGTTATAATTTGTAATCACATTGAGTGCAGCGGCGGCTCTTCCCAAAAACGGGGTTGACCGGCCGGGTGAGCCCTCCTCTGCCCCCCTCTTTGTCTCCCGACACTCCAGCCTCCTGCTGCTCAACCTTTGCCTCACGTTGCGGCAAGTGGTTGTTGACTGCCTGATGCTTAGCAAGGTCTTAGCTGTTATTACGCTCATGTGTCACTTTTACACTGCTGCCATATGTGTGTGTGTGTGTGTGTCTGCGTGTGTGTTTGTGTGTGTGCGTACTGCTGCACTGTTCATATTTTATTCAGCATTTTCCTGCTCTACTGGATTTCCTGCTCTTGCTGTCGCACACGCACTCACTCGCTCTCTCTGTCTCTCACATGCTCGCTCCCTTTCTATGTTTTTTTTATGGCGTCTACAGACATTTTGCCAAGTTAATCTCCGGTTTGTTTTTCTGATAATGGGTTTGTCAACGCTACTTTGTGAGGCCCTCTATTTGAGTACGAGTTCATCTGTCTCCTGTACGTGTGTGTGTCTGTCTGTCTGTGTGAGTGTCTGTCTGGGTGTGTGTGTATTTAAATATATGTATGTGTGCAATTGTAGTTGTTTCTGTCCGACCTGACCGCCTGTTGGCTGCGTTCGTTTTTCGTATTTGGTTTGCAATGTTAAAAAAGATGCGAAAGTCAGAATGGTGTGGTAGAGGCTGGCCGACTAAAAGATGCCCTGTAACCAGCTCTGTGTTGCCATAAGTAGTGATGTTAGTAAAAATCGAAGAATCTTTGCGAGTTTTGCATCCTGTAGAATTTTAAAAGCTGTTGAAGTGTTTACACAAAATGTTGTCTGCAGTCTTGTGGCTTAATGTTATGCAATTTAGACCCTTCTATGCGATTCTCATAAATTCAAGTAACGCCTATCTTACTCTCTCTTTGTCTCTCTCCCTTTGTCTCTCTCTCTCTTTCTTCCTCTATCTCTCCCTGTCTCTGTGTCTCTCTCTATCTCTCTCTTTCCCTCTCGCTCTTTATCACTCTCTCTCGCTCTCTCTCTCTCTCCCTCGATCTCTCTCTCTCTCCCTCGCTTTGTCTCATTTTATTTCTTATTTTTTTTCTCCTTCTCTCTTACACCCTCTCTCTATCATGTGCTCTTTCAAAATTGTCATCTTTAATCCTTTACATACATTTATGCAAGTACTCTTATAGTATAATTTGCAATGGGAGCTGACTAAATAAACATTTAAATTCTCTGCATTTCTGTATTATCGAACTTCAAATACCTTGTAACCTGTAATATGTGATTATATTCCACAATATAATTAGCTTATAAAATATTGATTCAATATGTAATTTCCTATAATTTAAATATCTCACTTTGTTTATAAGTCACCACTCGGCTTTTATCCCCCTTACAGTCGCTTAGCTTAACGTCCTGTCGCACTGCCCAACTCGTTTAGGGCATTGATATTAAAATGGTGTTGCTTCGCTCAGGACACGCCCACAAATTTAAGAGCTGTACACGCCCTAAATATAATCAAGCTTCTGTTGTAATTCGGCGCTGTCATTTTTTGTTTTTTGGTGGGTGGCATTTTCCAGCTCGTCGCCGGCACCTGCCTCGACGCCCAATTATTTTTTTTTTTTTGTGGGCGGCTCCGTACGTGACACTGCCCGCGGGCTTCGGACACCGTCCAACAGTGCAACGTGGCCACTGCTGGTGTATGTGTGCACTGTCCTCGGCGCAGCCTTTTAGCCCAACTCTAGCTGATTTTGACAATCTCAATTAGAGGCGGGCTCGTCATAGCTGGATTGCAGCTGAGATTGGATTCGGGCTAGAGCACGGGGCAAGGCGGCATGGGGCATGGGGCACTTTCTGCAACGCATTCAACAATAATAAAACGAAAAAATAACCCTTTAAATTAATTGCAGTTTTAAGCAGATTGCAAGTTGTTAAACAGCTCAGCCTCAGCCAGCCAAATGCTGAGCCACAGCCCGAGTACACTGAGAGAAATGTTCTGTTTAACATTTAACCTTGAGTAGCCTTTTATTTAAACATATTTTTTTTAAAGAATTTTCTAACTTTTAGATTCTCAAAGGTAATATGATTGAATAATGATTTTAAAATGGTTAAAATATTCAATGTTACTATAAATGGAGCTATAAATGGAGCTATAAATGGAGCTTTGAGCGCGAACGAAGAATTAAATATTTTTATATTTTCTTTGACCTCAGAGGCATTATTGAAATTTATTTTAAAGGTATAAATCTTTTAACAAAATATGAAGAAACGCAAGTAAGAATACTGCTCTATCTTGAATATAGATTTGATCGATTTTTCTTGTGTCTTTGTTTTTATCCATTTAATTTCTTTAAATATACTATATTTCATTCCGAGACTTGGATATTTATTGACAACGTTTGTACATGATTTTAGTAGGGAGTTCTTGGTATTTGGTTTCGCTGAGTGCAACAACTGGCAACAAAGCGAGCGTTAATAGCTTCAGCTTAAGTAGTTGCCGGTGCCAAGCTCAGGGTCGGGTGGCAATATCAACCTGGCCAACCCAACCGTTGACTTCAATTGCACGCACATGCCGTGCAATGCGATGGCCTGAGGGGCGGGGGAGGGGGATTGGCGGCCAACCCACACGCTGCACTTAAGATGATAATCATGTTTACGTGGCGCAAGTTAAATTGCTAACGTAATGGACTAGCAGCAGGTGAGGAGCAGTTACCTTTACCGTTACCTTTACCTTTACCTTTACTGTTGGCTGCTGTTGCAGCTCATGCGTGCTTCGTCCTGTCAGCGGCACATTCGAAGCGGCTGCTTGCAAGTGGCCAACGAGGCTGGCAAAAAACCATTTGTTTGGCCCAAACGGATCGGGTGCCGTATGTGCTGTGCTGTGGAGATCCCGTGTGTGTGTGACTGTTGTTCGCTTCATTGGACAACTGAATATGCAAATTGAATTGAGCGTATTATCGACGAAGCCGGCGATGATGGCAACTGCACGTAAGCTGCCCCCTGCCCCCGTCCCCTGCACCTGCGTTCCAGTCATCAACATCAACATAATCGCTCAAGCCAAAGAACTTTCCGTCGATGCGAGCAGTGCGTAAATGAGGACGACGGCGAAGGGTGGAGCAGGCCACGATGGCTGCGCCAAATGTTGCACAAAATTAAAATTTTAATGGCCAGCAGCTGACGTTTGTTTGGCTTTGGCTTCGGCTTTGGCGAAAACAACGGCTAAGCAGAAGCCCTGCTTTGCTCCCCAGCAAAGAGCTGATCAAAAATCATTGCATGCTTTCGGGCTGCAGGTGAATATGCAAAGCGTTGCATACTTTTGGCCAGCATATGTGAAGTAAAACAGTGAGCTCAGGCAATGTAAGAAAAGTATATCTAACATCTTTTTTTTTTGACAAACATTCTTAAATATTTTCGTGTACATTAGGTAATATGTGATTCTCAGGTTTTAAGCATAATTCCTAAAATTTGTCAGACATTTTACTTACGACATTCTCTAAAGATCTTTCTGTGAATTGGATCAATAAAATCCAATTATTAAAAATGTCTTAATTTTTAAAAAAGTTACAGTAGTAATTCAGATTGTTTTCGACTTTTGTAATATGTTAATATACTGTGAACAAGTATTGCGCAGTCGGTTACATCCGATTGCAACGTTCTTTCTTGTTAATGTGTTAGCTCTTAAAGAGGTTAATCGTTAGTTCACAAGTTAATCTTAAGTTGACTTTAGTCGCTGGCATTGCGAAATGGAGGTAGAGCAAAAATTTAATATCATTTACTTGCATTATGTATGATAATTGAATAATTAACTTAAATTATGGTAAACTTTGAGGGCGCCGCCACAAAATTAATTTAGTTAACTAAACGAGTGACACTCTCTCTCTTTCTCCCACATTCGCACTCTCTCACATTCTCAGTTACCTTGTTGTTCTCTCTGAATTCTCTCAACGCGCGTGTCGTTGATTGACGCATGTAAACAAAAAGTGCGGCAAGTGCCTGCGGCATGGAACCTACATATATATATATGTGTGTGTGTGTGTTTGTATATATATTTATTTTGCTGTGCCGTTGCCTCTACGCAAACCGCGCTGGCCAGTCAACGCCGAGCGCTGAGCCCGAGCGGCCGCGATTTTCAGTCAACAAAGCGAGCACACACCGAGAGATCTTAAAAAAAATTAAAATTAGCGCTATGTAAAATCGGTGAACTGAACAAATTGGACAACTGCTGGCACAGTGGTTGCAATCAACGCTGTACAAAGATATTGGAACAGAGGCAGGACAACACGGTCGGCCATGCCCACACCGCCCACGGGCACGACCCCGCCCACACTGCAGTCGTCGCAGCGACGCCGACAGCTGCTGCGCAGCGTTGAGAGCTTGCGGGGTCGCGTCCGTCAAGTGCTAAATTGTGTTATTAATTTGCACATTGAATTTTTGGTAATTGAAAAAAAAAACGAGAAAAAGCGCATTTGACGCGCATTAAACTGTAATTCGTCTCATATGTCGAGTGCATAACTCATGAGCGAGAAAGAGAGTGCGGTGAGCGGGTGTGAGAGAGCGGGCGAGGAAACCCGAGCATTGTTGCTGTTGTTGAAAGCGCTCGACAGCTGATATGACACATACCGGTAGACAACTTAACTCATTACTTGTTGTTATACCCTTGCCGAGGGCATCATAAATTCGTCACGAAATACGTAACGCAGCCCTTTGAACCTGGCATAGGTCCGTGAGTCGAGGTCGAGGTCGATCTGTCATAAAAAAAAACGCTGATTAACAATAAGTTTTTGGAATGTAAATCATATCTTTTGTTCAAGATATTTTACTCATATTTGACAGCAACCTATAACTATCGAAATTTCATATCATGTCAGTTCATTTGAAATCTTTTATGTTTTTAAAACATGCTAAACATATATATATTTATATACATATAAATTTTTATATACATTATCTATATTAAGAATATTTGTTTTTTTTTAATAACATCTTTTGTGCCAACATCTAGATTTCTCTAAGAGTATTTAGTCGTCGGCCACTCAAACATTCTTTTCTTGTTGTTGTTTACATTTGACACTGTTATCGTTCCTTGGGCTTTCACTGCAGCTATCAGCTATAAGCTGTTATCAGCAACTGGAAAGTGCCGTCCCCGTCTACATTCAACACTAGCCTGGTTAAACTAAAATTAGGCTCTCAAGTATTTGCATGTCTGTTAACAGTTGCGACACAGATTTCCAACATGTTAATGCAATTATAGCCTCCTATTGGGGGCGACATTTCACTTCATGCCGCCCAGCTGCTTACATTGATTGCTAGCCAGACAATGGGCCATTATAAAAGAAAAAGAAAAATGTTGAAATGCACATCTGAGAAATGTCGAAACTAGATGTGCTCGCCATGAGATTACACACAAGTGAATGAAATATAAATAATATATTGAAATAATAATAGCAATCTAGCTGACAGTATGAGCCCAGTGTGACCCCACTGTGCCTGGGCGGGGCTGGTTCTAATTTCAGGTAATATGCATATTGACACGGGCTTAGATCGCGTGGCTCATTGCATTTGCTAATTGGTAGCTAAAAGGCACAAACGAATAGACGGCTAATGCACTGATTTCAGTTAACAGATATCTGAGCCGACGTCAACGGTGAATGCACATGTCAAAGTCAGCCAACAGACTGACAGCCAATGGTGCTGTTCTATACGCTGTACGCAAACTGAAAACGGGCATATTTGTTTCGTGTTCGCTTTATTAAAATTCAAGCTATATAGAATATTAAGTTTTGAGACGAACTGCTTTCAAGATTGTTCTACCCACAAATTATAAAAATATACTAGACATTGGCTCGAACCGAACTATTAGCCAATTTTTTTTACGCTATTTTTACACAGTGAACAAAGTATTGGGCAGTCGGTTACAGCCGAGTGGAACGGTCTAACTTGTTTTAGGCCCTAGCTTGGGGGCTATCAGCGAGCGTAACGGTGTTATTTAATACCGACTTACCTCGCCTTAATAAATCTAGCAAAATAAGCGATTTTTAGCAAATGCGCGCTAATCTAATCTAATTTTCGTTCGCACTTCTGGGACTTTGCAGGTGCTCGAGTCCGATGTGGCCGCGTTGCTGGACGAGGTGCGGTGCCTCAACGATGACTTTGCCGAGGTGCAGCGTCTGGACAGGCTGATCGAGGCGCTGCGGGATTATAATGGACCCACTATCTGTCATGAGTGGCCATATCCTTTGATATTCAAGGGCACAATCGACGAGGCTCACGTCGCACAAATACTCAACACGGCGGAACTAGTTCCGCTCGAACCCGAAATGAACAACGGTGCCAAGGATCAGCTGCTCAAGCTGCCGGACATTGGTGCGAGCGAGATGAGCCGACGTTCCAAGCTTCTTCGGTTCCTGCGAACTAGATCCGCTTTAAGGAAAGCAAAAGGAACTATCACAAGCTGACTTTTTTATGTGTGTGTTTTTTAACAGTATGTAAGTAGCTACTTCTTAAGTTCTTAATGTTCTCTATGTCAAAAGATACCAAAAAAAAAAGGAAAACATAAATATATATAGAACAATATATATAGGTTATAAATGTCAAGCAACGTGTTGGCGGTTTTCTGTTTCTGGCCGTTTAATTGACTGCGGTCAATCAGCAGCTCTGCCATTGAGACATTGATAGAACGCATCCTCCCCTCCTACACCGCCCACCCCCTGGCGACAACCACAGGCATTGCGTTCAAGATTTTTGCGGCATTTGCCGGCGGCAAAAGCGAGTATCGCTTTTGACATGAGACTGCGGCTGAGACTGCGATTGAGATATGCGCCCAGACCGTTTTGTACGGGAGAGAGCCCGGCCCGGGCCCCGAACCGCCGCAGCTGGGAACCGCAACAGGTGACCGCATCTAATTAAAATGACCTCACACGCAGGTCCTTTGAAAAAGGAGCAATTCAAGGGGAATGCGCTAATCAACAGGGTATAACGATTTTGTCGCTAAATGAACACAGGGAATTTGGCGTCTTTAAGCATAAACATATCTGGAAGTATTTACAGAATAGTTTACATTGCTATCTGTCCGTCTATTTCTATATAAATAAATCTCATATTTTTACAAGTGCTGAGGTCGAGCAGATGGGACACCTATACCATATAACTGTCATAGGTATTATTAGTTCTAAAATAAGTTTTTGTATTTTTTTGTTTTCAAAGATATATGTTTAAAAGTTTTCCCATCATATCAACCATTTTTAGATTAGCCTTCTTTAGTATAGGAAAATAATAACATTTAGCAGTTACTAGATTCATTATTCACCCGAATCTTAGGAAAATCCTTTATTAGTTTTTAATGTACAGCATATATCGTAGCCATAAAAAAGACAAAACGAGTAAAGGCTATATATATATTTTATATCCTTACATATCACATAACTATTTCATAGAGAATCTCTAGTAAAAAGCTCTCAAAAATAAGTTTACTATAGAAATAATACCATCGTTTGGTTGAGCATATGTAGGGTATTACATCTTCGGTAAATCCCAAAATAACTCTTTTTTTAATTATTATTTTTAATATTTTTATTATTTTTATTATTTTTTTTTTTTTTGCAATTTGTTATTGCTTTTGTCGTTGTCGGTATTGTTATTCTTGTTATTCTTGTTACTGGTTTCTGTTGCTGTCGCATTATTAATTATAAATAAGCCCAGAGTAGTAGAACAATATAAAGCGAGTGTGCGTAGGTGTGACTGTGTGTGTGCTAGTGTGTGTGTCTGTCTGTCTGTCTGACCGTGTATAAATGCTTCTGTTTGGTGTAAATTATTCATAACGGTATTATCAGCTTTTCTGCGCGGCTGATTAAATTGCTCGCCCGACGCTGGGGCCAATGAAGAGCGCCAAAAGCTAATGATGACACACAGCCGGACAGACAGACAGACACACAGAGCCACTCTTTGAGTGCATGCAGTTTTTCAGTGTGCAATTTATCAGCTCGTTGGCTCTATAGAACTGTGTGTGTGTGTGTGTGTGTGTGTGCTTGGTCAGGGACAATTGTAACAGCGTGCTATAATTATTAAAAAATAAACAACAAAAACAACAATTGAGATAATGAGCGCCAGAAGACAAGAGCAAAAAACGAGAGTGAAAATATCACCAAGGTTGACAAAGAGCACAGAGTGCAAAGAGCGAGAGGGGAGGGAAGGGGAGGGGAGGAGCGGTGGCAAAGGTATCTAGAACAGACAACGGACCAACAATTTAACCAACAACAACGCGAGGCATTTAACCACGCAAAAGTCTGCAAAATTAATGGCCCAAAAGGATGTCAACAACAAGTGCAAATAGCGCGAAACAGCTTCTGTTAACCCCGACGGGGCGTGGCCAGGGGCCAGGGTCAGGGGGCGGTGCAGGGGACAGGCCTATCAATGACAATGGCAATGCCATACAATAAAAGAACCGACGAATGCAACGGACAACAACTGAAAACTTTATGCAACTTTTCAACTTTAAACTTGGAACTGTTGCGCAACACTTGGAAAAGGTCCGCAAAGGCGCCACAAAGTGGATATTTTCAGCATTTGTATACCCTAACAAAAAGTACTATGACTTAGTCACGAAATGTGTAACAATTGAATTTTAATAATTTCTATATCTTTATCAAAACTGATCAAATTTCGATGAGAATTGACTTTCTATGATCTTAGACTGATTTTGTTATACTTATGGTATAAATTTTACCCGAACAATACTTTGGCTAAAAAGAGAAATATACCGTAAATATCTGCGCAAGGGTATTTGATATTCGTCTACCGAAAAATATCAGTTCTTATTCTCATTCTCAACAAAGTTTTCTTCATATCTTAAAATAACCCTATCATTGTATCGCATTATTATTATTGTTCAGTGTTCTTTTTACGTATCCTTGCACAAACACAATTAGCCCTAAGTTAAAAAGAAAATCCTTGCGTTTGCTTGCACTTGTTGCAGGCGGGTTCATTGTACGGCAACCAACTGCCAACAAAAGCAGTTATCGTGATCGGCCTTAAACCTGGCCAACTGCCTGGGGGCCAACTTGTCCGTCCGCCCGCTCGCTGGCGCCTGTCTTGGCTGCCAATCAACAGTCGAGTTATTGAACCCTTCGGAGCAACTGCAATTAACAGTGCAGCCATTAAGCCAGCTCCTGTTGCTCCTTTCGTTCAGTTCAAAGTTTTCCTCTTCTCCTCCCTCCTTTTGACGTGCACGCAAAATGCCGACGCACGCACATTCCTAGAAGACTTTTGGTTTATGCCAATTTTTTTTATGACAACAATTAAACTGAAATTGTTGCTCTGTTTACTCGTTCTAAAAGTGAATAGAGTATTTGGGTTTTATGGAATGTCCGTCTTGTTGAAGCTATATTCTAGAAACTTGGAAGAAGTGTTAAGATTTTTGTCTTCCCCCGTTTGTAATGGAATTTTTAAAAAATATAGAAACACAATTTTTTCAGACTAGAGCCCTCTTCCAAAGATCTTAAAATTAAAATTCATAAAATATATTTTAGATACTTGGGAGAAATTTCATATCACTTACAATTCTAGAACTAGAGTCATCAAATTTGTCAAGCAGTTTCCAGATGACCTCTATTAACATTATTATTATTATTAATGTTATTATTACAAAAATCGATATTTTTCCTAAGTAACAATAAGAGCTTTGGTCGTTTTCGACTGGTTTGAGCTCTAATTATTCTGTGCACAAGTATTGCGCAGTCGGTTACACCCGACAGCAACATTTTTACCTGTTTGGATTTGACCGTAGCCTGAGTTCCTCCCTCTCCCGCTGGACCCTTTTGTCCGTCTCAGGCGTAAACTTGACGACGCTGTCGTGCGTGCTAACTGTTTTGAGCCTAAACTTGACGAATGCTCTCTCTCTCTCTCTCGCTTACTTGCATGCGTTTGTCGTTTAACTTTTGCATATGAAGAAGAAGAAGCAGTAGCCAGAGCTGCCAGACAGTCGACTGGCACGTGAATCCATTATGTTGGCAGCCAATTATGTGCGTGTCCTTCAATCAAAGCCGCTCGACGCGTGTGGGCGGCGTTGCCATACGCAGCTCAAAATGTTGCCTTCAGCAACCGTAACAACAACAACAACAACAGCAAAACCACGAAATATGTTTTTAATGCAAAGCGACTTTGGGCTCCAGTTGCATGGCCAAGGTGAACGCTGTGAGCCCTAATCCAAATGCAAGAATATGGAAAATTGAGTTTAGGTTGATTTTATGATAATGTAGTTTAAAGCACTTTATCACAAAATATGTAGTGCATAAAAGGAGACGCTATCTATATTATAGATTCTGTACTTCAGTACTCATAATCAACAATCGCATCCATAAAAACGTGTCCATCTATTACAATGAGAGTTTCTAAGCGCTTAAGTCTCTCGGTAATTGATTTAGCCTTATGAATCTTGAAATATTTACGTATTTTTACTGCAGATCTCACATAATACGTGTTCGCCTATATTGGACCAGTATGTCATAAAGTCATAGAAATTAACAGTCTAAAAGTGTGTTTTTATATGAATAACATTTTGCATTTTCTTTAAATATTCTAACCAAACTATTTTAATGCGGTGTCAATGCATATTAAATCTAATTAGACTCGGACTACTTTATTATATAGCTCCCATAGAATATTCAAAATGTTTGAGGGTCAGCATATGGGGAATATTCATCAAAATTGAAATACGTACTATATTAAACAACTTTTATAGAAACAAACTGTCGAAAATTTTGTTTTTGTTAATAAAAGTAAATTTTTTTAAAGATATTCTGTAGAATATGTATATAAAATGTATATAACTCGCCAATATACCGGAAAAAGGGTAATAAAAGGAAGTAAGCAAATAAATTGATTGCTATATCTCTGTAAGGGTATTTAACTAGGCATAAAAAAGTGCCTATTCCGATAGATATCTAATAAATTGAATGAATTTAATTAGTTATAAGCTAGAAAACTTAATCAATTGAATTTTTTGTATATATTGAATACTAATATGCCGTGTAAAGCAGGGCGTAGCGCTCGATGAAAATGCAAGCAGCTGAAATCATGTTTTGGTATGTTTAGAAGCCAAGTAAAAGCGGATGTCATTCCAACTGGCTGTTCCACTGTCTGTCTGATTGTCTGTCTGTCCGACTGTCTGTCTGTCTGGCCGTCGCTTTGACTGCCGCCCTAAAAGCGCTTTAAATAAACAAACTAATAGCTGAAATCACGAAGCAATAGGCAAGGCAATAACTGAGTGAGATGGCGATAGAGCCGTGCGAGCGAGAGGGTGCTGTCTATTGGGCTGTCCTGTGCAGGCAGGCAGGTCTATGGCAACCGCGCCAACAATCGCTATATGTATAACCCGAATAAACAAACTAATAAAACATGCCCATGCCCGAGAACCAACAACAACAACTAGCAAAAATACCTCAAAAGACTGAAGCAGAGCGGAGACAGCGTTTAGGAGCTGCACAGAGCAGCAGCAGCAGCAGCAGCAGCAACAGCAGCAACAGTAACTCAACTGGAGCAGCAAAGAAATCGAATTGTAATTGAAATCGAAACTGAAAAACACACTCAGAAATTAGATAACTTTTGGGTGAGTGCAGAGAGAGAAACAGTTCCAGGATTGAGGCTGATTTTCTGCAGGTGGATCGCATTGCGATTATGCAACCAGCTGATAAAGAGCAGAGTGATTGAACCATGTTGGAGCCTGTTGCCGCGTCGCCCGCTGGCCAACATCGATTATGAAACGCAAAAGTGGAAGCCAAACGCCAAACGGAGGCGCAGGGCAGGACGGCGCCAGGCACAGCAGCAACAACAACAGCAGCAACAACAACAGCAGCAACCATTGCCCGGCGACGCACGCTGATGTCCATGGCAAAATGTCGCGGCAAATCCATGCTAAACGATGAGCCGCCCGAGCCTGCTGCCTGTCCACCACAACAACAGCAGCAGCAACAGCAACAACAACAGCAACAACCGCAAAACTATTTACCTCAAACATCTTTGCTGAAAATCGAACCGTTCGTTCCTAGTTTTAATCAACGTCTGCGCCGACGTCCCATCGGCCGCTCGCACAGCACCCTCAGCCACAATGTCGTCCAGAAGCGGATCCAGCAGCCGCTGCTGCAGCAGCAGCCGGAGCTGCTCGTCGGCCAGCAGCAGCAGCTGAAGCGCAGCTATGCGGCGGCCGCCCAGCTGCGCAGCCAGCAGCGCTTGCATCGCGGCACGGTCAGCCGCCAGCGGTCCAAGTCCACCTCCTCCTCGGCGGCCTCCAACAGCTGTCGGCCGGCGACAACAGCTGCAACAGCAACAACTGCAACAACAGCAGCAACAGCAGCAACAGCAAATGTTGCTGCTAATGTGGGTGCTGTTGTTGCGGCGCCCACGCCCCACACGCTGGTGGGCAGCACGGGCGGGACTCTGGTCAGCGGCGCCATCGTCACGCCCCAGCCGAACGGCATTTGCCGCATCCAGCGGCTGGCCAAGGAGCGCGAGGAGCTGCCCGATCGCATCAACTACGATCGGCGCGGGCTCACGGCCATTCCCATCTTCGAGCAGGAGCCCAATCTGCGGCTGCTCTCGCTCCAGCACAACCTGATCAACACCTTCCACATACCCAAGGAGCTGCCCGTGGTGCCTGCCGTGCCCCCTGCGCCGCGGGAGAGTCAGCACAGCAACAACAGTAAGTACGGAGAGCACACTCAAAGAAAAAACATAGTTCGAACTAAATTTTCTAAAGTGCATCCAATTTATTTTTTTAGAATTTCTACATTATTTATTATTGAAAAAATTATTTCATAGTTTTATGCAAGACAGAAATACGGCTCTTTCATTTGGGAACATTTTTGAAAAAAAAGTATTTTGTTTTTTGTTTCCTAAAATCAAAACGAAATTATATTTTTAAAAAATTTATGAAATCTATGATTCCCCAATATAAAAACATGTGTTTAGAGTACGAAAATTCTTAATTTAATCATTTAAACTTTATTTGGGTTTTTTTCTATGAAATTCGAAACAAATTCTGTATTTTCTAGAATTTTGTTTTTCATCTAAACAGATTTTTTACTTTATTTTTTCAAAAATTTTGTCTAATGAAAGATTCAATCAGATTATTTAAAGCACATTTAACTACACTTGAATATTTAAAAACAAAATGATAGAAAATTCTTTCTAACTGATATTAGAATTAAAAACAGGGTTTTGTGTGAATGTAGCCTTTTTCACCTAACCTCAATTTCTTTATTAACCGTTGCTTTTTAGCGGCAGCTGCGAGCAGCAAGGCCATGCCGGAGGCGCGCGGCGGACTGCGCGGACATCCGGTCGGACAGGCGCACGCGCGTCTCACGCGCACCATGTCCACGGTGGCCAATGCGCAGAACTCGCAGCGCCGCTCGCCGGGATCGGGCAGTCCCTGCTCGGGCAGCCCGCTGACTGCCCAGGCGCTGGCCATCAACGGGGGCCATCGCTCGAAGCTGGCCAGGCGCGGCTTCAACTACGCCCAGGCCCAACTGACGCCGCCGCCGGCGCTGCGCCTGCGCTACGGCCTGGAGAAGTCCAAGAGCTTTGTGTCCAACAGCCTCCAGGCAATGAAGCATCAGCAGCAGCTCCTGCAGCGCCGCCAGCTGCTCAAGGCCAGCTGCGACGAGGGCAGCGTCTTGAACAGCAGCAATCTCTCGCTGAGCGCGGCCGCTGGGGAGGAGGAGGAGCCGACCAGCTACGCGTCCAGCTCGCAGCTGGACCAGCTGAGCATCAAGAACAAGCAGCTGACCCTCAGCGCCTGCTACGGCATCATCTTCCACCAGCTGGTCTTCCTCGATCTGTACGACAACCAGATCGAGCGCATCGCCAATTTGGATGGCCTCCCGGCTCTGTCCGTCCTGCTGCTGGGCAAGAACCGGATCACGGACATTGGCGGGCTGGGCTCGCTGAAGGGGACGCTGCGCGTCCTGGACTTGCACGGCAACAAGCTGACCAGCCTGGGCAACCGGATCAACTGCCTGCAGCAGCTGAAGTCGCTGAATCTGGCCGGCAATCAGCTGCGCCAGATCAACCAGCAGGACTTCCACGGGCTGCGCTGCCTGCGCGAACTGAACCTGAAGCGCAACCGGCTGCGACGCATCAACGGATTCCAGCACCTGGTCGCTTTGGAGCGGCTCTGGCTGTGCCACAACGAGCTGCACAAGGTGGACGACATGGCGAGCATCGCGCGCGCCGCCCGCCTCCTCGAGGTGACCATCGAGAATAATCCGGTGTCTCTCGCCGGAGATTGTGTCTCGTTTCTGGTCTCCCATTTGCCGCTGCTCCAATCGCTCAGCCAGATGCCCATCACGGAGCAGGTGCGTCGCGCCGCGCTCGCCTGGCGCCGCCACAAGGAGGACGCGCTGGCCACGCACAGCAGCTCCGATGCCTACCACAGCAGCCGGCGCGAGGAGGTCATCTCGAATGCGCGCACCAACTGGGAGCTGCTGCGCTCCCAGCAGACGCTGGGCCGGCCCAAGGGCAAGCTGACCAGCGACCTGGCCAAGATCAACGAGTCCAACGAACAGCCGGAACAGGAGCCGCCACCGCCTAGGGATGAGCTGGCCGAGCTGCAGGCCCTGCTCAAGCTGCCGCTCATCGCACAGAAGCCCAAGGCGGACGAGGAGGACGCCTCCTCGGAGGCGTCCAGCCTGGGACCCAACGTGGACTCCTGCTCCAGCTGCTACAGCACGGACAACGAGGAGCGCCACAACAACAACAACAACAAGCAGCAACAGATGGACGAGAATTGCAATAAGCTGGCTGCTGCTCCTTCTCCTTCCCCTCCTGCCCCTTCGCCTGCTCCTGATGCAGCTGCTCCGACTCCTGTTCCAGCTGCCGCCTCGCCTGCGCCCTCCACTCCAGTGCTGACTCTGACGCCGCCCGCTGCCACGCCCACGCCCACGGCCACGCCACCGCCCAGCACAGCGACACTGCCCCTGCCCGCCGCCACGCCCGCCAGCGTCCGCCCCGGCAGCAGCAGCAACAGCAGCAGCAGCAAGCAGCGTCCGCGCCAGACGCCCATCGCCCAGACGCAGCTGGGCCTGCAGGTGAACCGGGGCGCAGCCAGCAGCAAGCGCTACATGACCGGCAGCCTGGTGCGCGCCCAGACCATCAGCAGCAGCAGCGCCAGCAACAGCAGCAGCTGCAACAGCGCGGGCCGCGCCAAGCCAACCAGCCACAACAGCAACTCCTCCTCGAGTCAGGCAGCTGGCAATGTGGTTGCGCTGAGCAAACCCAATCCGGGCGCAAAGGAAACGACGCCCGCTGCGGCCACGCCCGCGCCCGCGCCCAGCACAGCGATGACCGTGTCCAAGCCCAGCGCGGCGGAGCGGGAGCGGGAACAGGGCGGCGACTACCTGATCGAGATCTGCGGCCGTTATCTGAACATTTACGGGCAGGGCGCGCTGCGGTTCATCGACAAGCAGTGGAATCCGGCGAAGGCGAACGATGTGCACACCCTGAATTTCAGCTACATCAACTTCAACAGCATCGTGGGCATGCTGGCGCGGATCAAGATACGCTTCCCGCACGCCGAGCACTTTGTGTTCCGCGAGACGAACATCGGCGCCCTGGGACAGCTGAATGCGCTGGCGGAGCTGCAGGGACTCAGCTCGCTGCTGATCGATGCCGAGGGCAATGCGATCGTGGGCAAGCAATCGTGGCGCGCCTACGCCATCTACAGGCTCTCCCACTGGGGCCTGAAGCAGCTGAACGGCCAGGAGGTGACCGAGGCGGAGACGGAGGCGGCGAACGCGATGTACGCGGGTCTCTCCAACCTGGTGCTGTGGTCCATGCCGGATGGGATGCTGCAGCCGCTGCTGGCGCGACTGCGCCTCGACGAGAGCTGCACGGCCAGCAAGCTGTCGCCCAAGGAGTGGCTGCTGCGCGCCGAGAACAAATCCCTGCGCCTGGTCGTCGGCAAGGAGGCGCTCCAGTGGAAGAAGGCAACGGGAACGGGCACGGGAACGGGAACGGGCACCGTGGAGGCGGCTGGCACCGCGTTGGCGCCCAGTGCCCGGGATCGGGGCAGGCAGCACTTTGCTTTGTTGCTGGAGAACACCTGCAATGCGGTGGAGAAGCTGCACAAGCTGGAGACGCTCTGGCCCAGCATGCTGCTGGACATTGTGCGGAACACGCTGCTCGACTACGCCCAGCTGGACGTCTATCTGCGCAATCTGATGGCCGAGCTGATGAAGTGAGCGAAGAACTGTGATCCCAACTGGGAGCTGGAGGAGTTTATTTAGCCGCTTTTAGACGAGAGCATCCTGCTGCACAACGGCACCCAAAACAAAGTAACGTTATTCCTATGATCCTAGGCATTTATCCAACTCAACCAACTCTTGTAAAGCAACAAGCCTGCATATATAGTCAAATTTTTATATATATTTAACATTAAACTTAAACAAATAACAAATAAAACCAAAAAGGAAAACTTCGGCTTGCCGAGAATTAAATACCCTTGCAGAGGAGTGTAGATGCCAGCAAACATTGACCCCTATTTTCGACCGTATTGTAGGTCGAATTTTCACAAAAGCTGAGATTTTATACAATATCATTGTAAATCGTGGTGATTGTTTCTACAATGAAAATCCTTTTGAAAATTCAGGACCAATCTGAGGTCCAATAATATTCAGAAAACAATTTTTTTCTTATATACAAAAACAAATTTTTCGACTGATAAATGTAGACATTAACATTTCTAGTTTCATCAGGATATTTAGAGAAACAAAAAAGTTGCTTATACAATATCAAATACATTGTTGTGAAATAATTGGCGATTCAGCCAGTTATAATATATATTCTACCTGCGACGAAAAGAAGGAGAGATTTATGCAAAGATTCATAAAGATAGTTTGAAAACTGACAAATTTCTTTCTATAGAAACAGACAGACATGACCATATTGAAGCTATTGGTACTGTACAGGAAAGTAAAAATTGTGACTAACTTATAAAACCTTCTGCAAGGCTAGGCAAGGACCAAGACCCAACGTATAATAATAGAAGGACATGCTCAGCTTTATACATAAAGAGGACCCCGATAAAAACTCCACTTAACTAGTTGGCTACTCGGCCTGCGCCTTGTCCGCATCGCCGCTGCTCGCTGGCTTCTGGGTCTTCTGCAGCTTGTCCACGTAGATGTTGAGGATGGCCTCGATGCCCGGGTAGAGCACGAAGTTGGTGGTGCGTATTTTCTTGTCGATCAGATACGAGGTCACCGACTGCGTGTTGAAGGCAATGTCCATGGCGTCGCTGTGGCTGACCTTGTCCAGCTGGTTGCGGGAGACTTTTATGACGCAGTTCTCGAAGCCGTTGACTTTGATGCTCAGATCGAGCTGGTAGGCGGCGTCCACGTCGGGCCACCGCTGTGCCAGCACATCCTGCGACCACTGCAGCTCCTCGCTGGCCGCATTCAAGCGACCCGGCACCGCAACGAACTTGGACCACAGCTCCGATGCGAAATGCGGCGCCATCGGCGCCAACATGATCAGCTGGGCGGCCAAAGCGCGCTCAAACTGTTTGCCCTGTCGCTGAATGTGTTTGGGAGTGCGCTGCCAAATCGGACAATAATTGCTTAATAGGGTATACAGGATGTACAGGGTATACGACTCACCCTCAGCGAGTTGGTCAAACCCTGCATCTTGGAAATGGCCACGCTCAGCTGCTGCGCATGGCGGTAGTTGAAGGTGGCGCCCTTCACATAAAAGTTGCGCGCATCGAAGAGCTTCGCATCCTCGGCCAGAAACGCATCGCTGCCCGTGTCCACCAAGTCCGCGGAGCTGTCCTCGCGTGCCGCCTGAAAGTCCTCCAAGGTGAGCCACAGTCGCTTCTGCCAGTTGAGAATGCCCGGAAAAGCTAAAGAGAAGTTAAATAAATTGCTAAATTAATTATCAAATACATAAGTTATAGTTTCATATGTAGATGTAGTTATAGATAAAGATAAGGATGGGGGATATAGTTACAGATGCAGAGATTCGATTAGATATACTTATTGATAAATATATAAATTAAGATATAGTTAAAATGTAGATATACATATAGGTACAGATATAGATACATACATAGATATAAATATATATATTTATAGATACAGACGTAGAAATGCATATTGTTACAAATACAAATATAGAATAAGGTACAGATACAGATATAGATATAGACATAAATATAGATAGAGATACTTATACAAAAATCGATACAGATATGAATACGGATACATGATTCAGATATAGTTATAGATACATATAGACATAGTTATAGCTACATATGTATAGACAAACTTATAGATAGTTAGATACAGAATCATATATAGATATAGATACAGATACATATATAGAAATAGATATATCACTCACTCGCGCTGGACCAGTTGCGATGTGAGGTGGGGGCCACATCTGCGAGGATTATCAGGCGCGTCGTGTCCGTGCCGTACTCGTTGAACATTTCGTCGGGCTCCACACCGTTCAGCTTCGACTTGGACATCTTCTCCCAGCCCATGACCACCGGCTCCTGGGTGGCTTTGAGCAGCGCCTGATTCTTTTTGGCATTCACAATCTCCACCTCCGGCTCGCGCACGTAGCGTCCGCTGCCCTTCACCCGATACGAGCGGCCCATGACCATGCCCTGAACGAGCAGGCGTGAGAAGGGCTCGGATGTGGGCGACAAGCCGCAGCTGTGCAGGAAGTGATTCATGAACCTGGCGTAGTAGAGATGCAGCACGGCGTGCTCCTTGCCGCCGATGTACAGGTCCACGGGCATGAAATTCTTGGCCAGCGTGGCATCAAAGATTTCGTTTGGATTGTGCGCGTCCAGAAACCGCAGATAATACCAGGAGCTGTCGACGAACGTGTCCATGGTGTCCGTTTCTCGCTGCGCCCGCGACTCCCCACACTTGGGGCACTCGCAGCGCATCGCATCCTTGCCAGCATCGCGTGGCGACAACGTGACCGGCAGCTGCTCCTCCGGCACGGGCACCGCTCCACACTTGGGACAGTGCACAATGGGAATGGGCGTGCCCCAGTAGCGCTGGCGAGAGATGAGCCAATCCTGCAGCTTGGAGGAGACGCGATAGCCGCCCACGTTGAGCCGGCTGGCGGCCTGCAGCACCTCCTTGCGCAGCTGCTCCCAGCTGCCGGGATTGATGTGCGCCTCATCCTTGCCAGAATTGGAGAAAGCCAGTCCCAGGCTGTCCCACAGCTCGCGATCCTCGGCGCGAAAGCTGGGCGCAGCCAGGTAGACATCACAGTGTGCGGGAAAGGTGACCTCATCGTTGAACACCACCGGAAGTGTGTTCTTGGCAAAGGGATTCTCCACGCTCAGCTTGTCCGCGTTCGGCAGCTGCGACAGAAAGTGTTTGCTGCGCAGCACCAGAAATGCGAGCGGATCCTTCAGGTGCTCCGGATGGGCAGTCCAAACGCGCAGCAGATTCGATGCAGAGGTGGGCAGCATGAAGGCGTAACCGTTGCATTCGCCGATCCAATGCCGCTGCAAATTGATGATATCCCGCCAGTCGCGCAGCGTGGGATCTTCAAGGCCGTCCAGCAGCTGCTTGGCATAGGCGCTGGTGCGTATGAACCACTGTTTGAGCAGCTTCTTCTCCACCTTGGCACCCGAGCGCCACGAGCAGCCATTGGCGTCCACCTGTTCGTCGGCCAGCACCGTTTTGTCCACCGGATCCCAGTTGACCAGCGCCTCGTTCTGGTAGGCCAGCCCGCGCTTGTGCAGCATGAGGAACAGGCTCTGCGTCCACCTGTAATACTGTGGACTGCTGGTGGACAGCTCGTGCGCCCAGTCAAAGGAGCAGCCCAGCCGCTCCAGCTGCTGCTTCATCTGGGCAATGTTTTGCTGCGTCCACGCGGCGGGCTCCACGCCCCGCTGATTGGCCGCGTTTTCGGCCGGCAGGCCGAACGAGTCCCAGCCAATGGGCTGGAACACGTTCTTGCCGCACATGCGGTGAAACCGCGCCACCGAATCGCTGATCGTGTAGACGCGCACGTGGCCCATGTGCAGGTTGCCCGAGGGGTATGGGAACTGGGACAGCACGTAGTATTTGCTCGCCGCCTGCTTGCTGTCGAACTGTCCGTTGCTCACCTCTTTCCGCCAGTGCGCCTCAATGCGGTGTTTCACATCGTGCGTTAGCTCCAGTTGCTAAAAACAAAAACACCAAATAAATTATTTTTCTGATGCAATATTATTTTACCGCTTACCGCGCTGCCCGTACAGCTTTGCGTCAACTGGCGCCGGCCCCGATTGAGTTTAAGTCCACACAAGAGCCGTCTGTACCTTAACAGTTGCATACTTTATTTGATTTAATTGATAAATGTTACATTAACAGTAGTCAGACCCGCCGAACTTATTAAATAACAAATTAAAATGCAATGTGCAGAGCTGCAACAGCCGGTGAGTGCGGCAGCGCTGCCACATCGTCTGAGTAACAGCTGTTTGCAAGCGTAAGATTTAGGCGGGAAGCACTTTCAACTGGCTGGCACCGCTGAACACAGTGTTGTATGCACCACAAAGCTTTTCGCTCTATGTTTTAGCTATCTGGCAACTTTGGCGTTGCACTTTCGCCATAAATTGCAGACGTCATTTTTCACGGGCGTGTTAATTTTCAAGTGGTGTGAAAAAAACTAATTTACAAACATTTAACTGTGCAAGTGAGTGCAAAAGTAATAGAAAAACATGGGCGATTCGCTGGACAACACCGATACGTCGGTGGACCCAGCCGTTAACTTGTCCATAGCCAATTACGACGCATTTGCCAATTACCTGCGTAAAGCTGTCACCATTTTGCTGCCGGAGGAGGACGTTGTGCCGGAGTCGTTAAACAATGCGCTGGACGATCCCGTCAACCAGGAGACTATTCGCAAGTTTCTGTCCGATCCGCAGGTGCAGGCGCTCTACATTCAGCGCAATTGCATTAAAGGTAAGTTTAATTTTTAGTTTTGCTTTGGGGAATACAAAATGGCGTCGACCGGCCGCATGAAGATGAAAAATTCTTTGAAAAAATTTGTAAAGTGCAATATTGCTGCAACAGACGCATTTGTTGCATAAATAAATGTTAATATTATTGGCATGCAAGTTGCATACGCAACAATTTTGTTAAAAATCGATTGCCAAAGCGCTTTTCTCATATTTTTGCTGCTTGCTTGTGCGCATGACGTCATCCCAGCTGACTCAGAAACAGCTTTCATGGCAGCCAAAACAGGTTCTCGTGCATAGTAAATTCACTGCAAACACATGTTGTTATAGTTGGTTTTTAAATTAAGTTTAAACTGTTTAAAAGTATTATCTTATTATTATTATTATTGTATAATATTTATAATATATACTTTTGTAATATTTATACTTTTATATTTAAATAATATAATATAAAACCAAGATTTTGGGCTTAACTCATGTGACGTCAACGGCAAGGTATATTTGTAACCCTGTCGCTTATTCGACTATGCACATCCAACGGCTGCGCTATGTGGCCAGCCTGTTGCGCGCTTAGTGTGGCCAGCTGATGTGCTGTTTACCGGTTGCCGGTTGCCGGCTTGTGAGCAAAACAAACGACAGCTGTTTTTCGTTTGTTTGCGGAAGCGACGCGAACGCGACCTTGGGCCGTTTGTGTGTACTTTTCATTGACTTGCGACTTTGAACGCTGCCTCGCGTCAGGGTCGGCCGATGTGGGAGCAACGCACGCTCAAGGTTCAGGCCTTGAGTGCACGAATTTTGAAGGTTTTCGCCTTGGCCGTTGAAATTTCGAAGGTTGTCACCTTGGTAATGAATTGGTGTCAGTGGCATTGCGGACGCGTCATTGAACCCCAGGGCCAGATAATGCATTGAGTGAAATGTGGGTGAACGTGAAAGCTTGATAAAAAGCAGAGTGTGTACGCCGTAAATTAACTCTCTCACTCTCTCTCTGTGCCTCTTTCCCGCTATAGAGGATGACAGCGAGCAGCCGACGGAGGGCGAGGAGGAGAAGGAGCAGGTCTCTTATCAAATCAGCAACGACGTGCACTTCACCAACAGCCGCATGGCGTCGCTGGCCTGCATCAAGCGTGGCGTGGTCGTCGAGGCGGACAAGTCCATTCACTCGCAGCTGCGTTTGATCAATTTCTCCGATGGCTCGCCGTATGAGACGCTGCACGCGTTCATTAGCAAATCCCTGGCACCGTACTTCAAGTCGTACGTCAAGGAGTCCGGACGAGCCGATCGCGATGGTGACAAGATGGCGCCCTCGGTGGAGAAAAAGCTGGCGGAGCTGGAGATGGGACTGCTGCACTTGCAGCAGAACATTGACATCCCCGAGATTACGCTGACTGCCCATCCGGTTGTCAACCAGGTCATACGCAAGTGCGCCGATGAGAACCACAAGGCCAAGGTGGTGGACTTTGGCGACAGGGTGGAGGACTCGTCGTTCCTCAATCAACTGCAGAACGGCGTCAACCGCTGGATAACCGAAATCAAGAAGGTCACCAAGCTGAATCGAGATCCCGGCTCCGGAACCGCACTGCAGGTAATCAAATTTGTGATAAACTCGATCCGCGCAGGCTTTACTTCCGTGCTTTTCTCTTTGCAGGAGATCTCATTTTGGCTGAATCTGGAGCGTGCCTTGTATCGCATCCAGGAGAAACGCGAGTCTCCGGAGGTGGCACTGACACTGGACATACTCAAGCATGGCAAGCGCTTCCATGCAACTGTGTCGTTCGACACGGACACCGGCTTGAAGCAGGCACTGGCCACTGTGGCCGACTACAATCCTCTGATGAAGGATTTCCCCATTAACGACCTGCTGTCGGCCACTGAGCTGGAGAAGATTCGGCCAGCTGTGCAGCAGATTTTCTCGCATCTGCGCAAGGTGCGCAACACCAAGTATCCGATTCAACGCTGCCTCAAGCTCATCGAGGCCATCTCGCGCGACTTGTCGCAACAGCTGCTTAAGGTGCTCGGCACCCGGCGGCTGATGCACATTCCCTTCGACGAGTTCGAGCGCGTGATGAATCAGTGCTTCGAGATCTTCAGCTGCTGGGACGATGAGTACGACAAGCTGCAGGGACTGCTGCGCGATATTGTGAAGAAGAAGCGCGACGAGCATCTGAAGATGGTCTGGCGCGTGTCGCCGGCTCACAAGAAGCTCCAGACGCGCATGGAGCACATGCGCAAGTTCCGGCGGCAGCACGAGCAGCTGCGCACCGTTATTCTGCGCGTGCTGCGGCCCACCAAGCAGGCGGCCAATGATGACGGCAGCGCCGTGGAAACCAAGCAGCCGTACAGCCTCGATGCAGCCGATGCCAATGCCATCGAGGAGGTCAACTTGGCCTACGAGAATGTCAAGGAGGTGGACTGCTTGGACATAACCAAGGAGGGCTCTGAAGCCTGGGAGGCCGCTGTGAAGCGCTACGAGGAGAAGATTGGTGCGTATTCGAAAAACAATTTCACGTAATTAAATTAACTTGAACTTTATCTATAGATCGCGTGGAGACCCGCATCACGGCTCATCTGCGCGACCAGCTGGGCACGGCTAAGAACGCCAACGAGATGTTCCGCATCTTCTCGCGCTTCAATGCGCTCTTTGTGCGTCCGCACATTCGCGGCGCCATTCGCGAGTACCAGACGCAGCTGATACAGCGCGTCAAGGATGACATCGAGGCGCTGCACGAGAAGTTCAAGGTGCAGTATCCGCAGAGCAAGAGCTGCCGTTTGTCCTCGGTGCGTGACCTGCCGCCCGTGGCGGGCTCCATCATCTGGGCGCGCCAGATTGACAACCAGCTGACCATGTATCTGAAACGTGTCGAGGATGTGCTGGGCAAGGGCTGGGAGACGCACATCGAGGGCCAGAAACTGAAGGCCGACGGCGACAGCTTCCGCGCCAAGTTGTCCATCTCGGATGTCTTCCACGAGTGGGCGCGCAAAGTCCAGGAACGCAACTTTGGTAGCTCCGGTCGCATCTTCACCATCGAATCGACGCGCTCCCGCATCGGACGCGGCAATGTTTTGCGTCTGCGCGTCAATTTTTTGCCGGAGATCATTACGCTGGCCAAGGAGGTGCGCAACATCAAGAACCTGGGCTTCAGGTGAGTTGTTTTGCGAGTGCAGATTGTATTCCAATTGTTATTTATATGCGTGTCTTTATTACAGAGTTCCACTCACCATTGTCAACAAGGCTCATCAGGCCAACCAGATTTATCCGTATGCTATATCTCTGATTGAAAGCGTGCGCACGTACGAGCGCACCTTGGAAAAGGTAAAATACGCTTAATCTGCTTTAGACGCAGCACAACCACAAACACAACTCCTTCGCCACAACCACAGAACCACAATCACAACCACCATCCCTAATACTGGAGCAATTGCTCTGTGTGCTGTTTCTTATGCATATGTCTAATAGTTATACATTGCATTGTATATAAAGTATATACAGTGCATATGTCTGTCTGTAAACAAGTTAGTTTAAAAATGCCAAACATATTTACAAAATGGATGTGAAAAGTAATTCAAAAACTTTACATATACATATATGGCTCAATCCTTTTTAAGCATTCTAAATATTTTAACCAAACTTGCCATCAGATTACTATATATAATTAATAATATATTATAGAGCTTTCAAAGAACTATCTACAAGTTGAACAGAGCCGTTTTGTGGCTAAGTATGTAAACCTAATATGTTTGACAAATCCGCATATGCATTATTAATGATCAATTATTGTTTTTTGTTGTCTTATTTATGTAAGCATTTATGTATTTACAAAACTTTAGACATGTGCATAACATACATTGTTCTTCCCGCTTGGGAAAAGTCGGCTTTGTTTTTGCCTTGCTTTGCGCTTCTGGCGTGCAGCTTGAATTTTGTTATTTTGACCACTCAAGACACAACCCACATTCCACACAAACACCACATAAGCTTAAGCAAAGACAGTACAAGCTCTTTTAAATCAACCGAAACAACCAACAACCTTTCTTTCATGCAGCTTAATAATAGGAGTCTAGCACTAAATTCAGTATTCAAGGTAGTGTCGTTTGTGCCCCTCCAAAGTTATTGCTACCACTGTTTGTTATTGTTCAAATCCCGCATGCATTATATAGACTCCACTTGAAAATCTCGCATCATCTATCAGAATATACTAATTGTTGCTAAACTCCCCATAGATCGAAGATCGTGCTAGTATTGTGCCGCTGGTCGCGGGTTTACGCAAGGAGGTCTTGAATCTGGTCTCCGAGGGCATCGGCCTCATCTGGGAGTCGTACAAGCTGGATCCCTATGTACTGCGCCTGTCCGAATGCGTGACTCAGTTCCAGGAGAAGGTAAGTGATGAAAGTCTCACAAATAGCAATCTCTAAGAATTAAATTTTTAGGTGGATGACTTGCTCGTGGTGGAGGAGCAGCTGGATGTGGATGTGCGTTCCCTAGAAACGTGTCCTTATAGCGCAGCCACCTTTGTGGAGATACTCTCAAAGATCCAGCACGCTGTCGACGATCTGTCGCTGCGTCAATACTCCAACCTGAGCGTGTGGGTGACGCGTCTCGACGAGGAGGTGGAGAAGAAGCTGGCACTGCGTCTGCAGGCGGGCATACAGGCCTGGACAGAGGCCTTGACTGGCAACAAGAAGGAGGTGGACACCTCGATGGACACGGATGCGCCAGCCCAGCCCACCCATAAGCTGGGTGGCGAGCCGCAGGTGCAGAATGCTGTGCACGAGATACGCATCACCAATCAGCAGATGTATCTGTATCCCTCGATCGAGGAGGCCCGCTTCCAGATCATGCAGCAGTTCTTCGCTTGGCAGGCCATTGTCACCTCACAGGTGCGCCTGCAGAGCACACGCTACCAGGTGGGCCTGGAGAAGCCCGTCTCGCAAACGTATCGCAATCTGCTGACCAAGTTGCCGGACGGCAAGATACTGGAGAACGCCTACGGCGCCATCGAGCACAAGATCAGCGAGGTGCGCAACTATGTGGACGAGTGGCTGCGCTACCAGAGTCTCTGGGATCTGCAGGCGGACACCCTGTACGGCCGCTTGGGCGAGGACGTGAACTTGTGGATCAAGTGCCTCAACGACATCAAGCAGTCGCGCACCACCTTCGACACGTCGGACACCCGGCGCGCCTATGGCGCCATCATCATTGACTACGCCAAGGTGCAGGCCAAGGTGACGCTCAAGTATGACTCGTGGCATAAGGAGGCACTGGGCAAGTTCGGCACGTTGCTGGGCACCGAAATGACAACGTTCCACTCGAAGGTGTCCAAGTCGCGCACCGACCTCGAGATGCAGAGCATCGAGGCGGCCAGCACCTCGGACGCGGTCAGCTTCATAACCTATGTGCAGTCGCTGAAGAAGGACATGATTGCCTGGGACAAGCAGGTCGAGGTGTTCCGCGAGGCGCAGCGAATTCTGGAGCGCCAGCGTTTCCAGTTCCCCAACAACTGGCTGCACGTGGACAACATCGAGGGCGAGTGGTCGGCCTTCAATGAGATCATCAAGCGCAAGGACACGGCCATTCAGACCCAGGTGGCCAGTCTGCAGGCCAAGATTGTGGCCGAGGACAAGGCCGTAGAGACGCGCACGGTGGACTTCCTTAACGATTGGGAGAAGACCAAGCCGACGGGCGGCAAGATACGGCCCGATGATGCGCTCCAGCAGCTGCAGATCTTCGAGAGCAAGTACTCGCGCCTCAAGGAGGAGCGCGACAATGTGGCCAAGGCCAAGGAGGCGCTGGAGCTGCAGGAGTCGGCTGTGCCCAACAACAGCGCCGAGCGCATGAACGTGGCGTTGGAGGAGCTGCAGGATCTGCGCGGCGTCTGGAGCGAACTGTCGAAGGTCTGGACCCAGATCGATGAGACACGCGAGAAGCCCTGGCTATCGGTGCAGCCGCGCAAGCTGCGCCAGCAACTGGAGGCGATGATGGCACAGCTGAAGGAGCTGCCCGCCCGCCTGCGCATGTACGAGTCGTACGAGTACGTGAAGAAGCTCATCCAGAGCTACATCAAGGTGAACATGCTCATCGTGGAGCTCAAGTCGGACGCGCTCAAGGAGCGCCACTGGAAGCAGCTGACCAAGCAACTGCGCGTCAACTGGGTCATCTCCGATCTGACCCTGGGCCAGGTGTGGGACGTCAATCTGCAGAAGAACGAGGGCATTGTCAAGGACATCATCCTGGTGGCACAGGGCGAAATGGCGCTCGAGGAGTTCTTGAAGCAGGTGCGCGAATCCTGGCAGAACTACGAACTGGATCTGATCAACTACCAGAACAAGTGCCGCATCATCCGCGGCTGGGACGATCTCTTCAACAAGGTGAAGGAGCACATCAACTCGGTGGCCGCCATGAAGCTATCGCCCTACTACAAGGTCTTCGAGGAGGAGGCTCTCACCTGGGAGGAGAAACTGAATCGGATCAATGCCCTGTTCGATGTGTGGATCGATGTGCAGCGTCGCTGGGTCTATCTGGAGGGCATCTTCTCGGGCAGTGCCGATATCAAAACACTGCTGCCCGTGGAGACTTCCCGCTTCCAGAGCATTAGCTCCGAGTTCCTCGGCCTGATGAAGAAGGTGACCAAATCGCCCAAGGTCATGGATGTGCTGAATATACCGGCCGTGCAGCGCTCGCTGGAACGTCTCGCCGATCTGCTGGGCAAGATTCAAAAAGCGCTCGGCGAGTATCTGGAACGCGAGCGTACCTCCTTCCCACGCTTCTACTTCGTGGGCGACGAGGATCTGCTGGAGATCATCGGCAACAGCAAGAACATCGCGCGCCTCCAGAAGCACTTTAAGAAGATGTTCGCCGGCGTCGCAGCCATTCTGCTGAACGAGGAGAACAACGTCATACTGGGCATTTCGTCGCGCGAGGGCGAGGAGGTGCACTTCATCAATCCCGTGTCCACGGTGGACCATCCCAAGATCAACGAGTGGCTCTCGTTGGTGGAGAAGCAGATGCGCTTCACGCTCGCCTCGCTGCTGGCCCAGGCCGTGCAGGACATCAAGCAGTTCCGCGACGGCAAAATCGATCCCCAGAGCTACATGGAGTGGTGCGACAAGTACCAGGCCCAGATCGTGGTGTTGGCTGCCCAGATCCTCTGGTCCGAGGACGTGGAGGCCGCCCTGCAGCAGGCCTCCGAGAGCAACGATGCCAAGCCGATGCAGCGCGTCCTAGGCAACGTGGAGAGCACGCTGAACGTGCTCGCCGACTCCGTGCTGCAGGAACAGCCGCCGCTGCGTCGTCGCAAGCTGGAGCATCTGATCAACGAGTTTGTGCACAAGCGGACGGTCACCCGTCGCCTGATTACCAATGGGGTCACCTCGCCCAAATCCTTCCAGTGGCTGTGCGAGATGCGCTTCTACTTTGATCCGCGCCAGACGGAGGTGCTACAGCAGCTGACCATTCACATGGCCAACGCGCGTTTTTTCTACGGCTTCGAGTATCTGGGCGTGCAGGACAGGCTGGTGCAGACGCCGCTAACGGATCGCTGCTACCTGACCATGACACAGGCGCTGGAGTCACGTCTGGGCGGCTCCCCATTCGGTCCGGCGGGCACCGGCAAAACGGAGTCGGTAAAGGCGCTGGGCAATCAGCTGGGCCGCTTTGTGCTCGTATTCAACTGCGACGAGACGTTCGATTTCCAGGCCATGGGTCGCATCTTTGTCGGCCTGTGCCAGGTGGGCGCCTGGGGCTGTTTCGATGAGTTCAATCGACTGGAGGAGCGCATGCTCTCCGCCTGCTCGCAGCAGATCCAGACCATTCAGGAGGCGCTCAAGTACGAGATGGACAGCAACAAGGAGAGCATCACCGTCGAGCTGGTGGGTAAGCAGGTGCGCGTCTCCCCAGACATGGCCATCTTCATAACCATGAACCCTGGCTACGCCGGTCGCTCCAATCTGCCCGACAATCTGAAGAAGCTGTTCCGTTCGCTGGCGATGACAACGCCCGATCGCCAGCTCATCGCCGAGGTGATGCTCTTCTCGCAGGGCTTCCGCTCCGCGGAGAAGCTGGCCTGCAAGATCGTGCCCTTCTTCAAGCTCTGCGACGAGCAGTTGTCCAACCAGAGCCACTACGACTTTGGGCTGCGTGCGCTGAAATCGGTGCTGATCTCGGCGGGCAACGTGAAGCGCGACCGTATCATGAAGATCAAGGAGCAGATGCGTCAGCGCGGCGAGGAGAACATCGACGAGGCCTCGGTGGCCGAGAATCTGCCCGAACAGGAGATCCTCATACAGTCGGTGTGCGAGACCATGGTGCCCAAGCTGGTGGCCGAGGATATTCCGCTGCTCTTCTCGCTGCTGAGCGACGTCTTCCCCAACGTGGGCTACACGCGCGCCGAGATGAAGGGCCTCAAGGAGGAGATCCGCAAGGTGTGCCAGGAGGACTACCTCGTCTGCGGCGAGGGCGACGAGCAGGGCGCCGCCTGGATGGAAAAGGTAAGTGTCCGGCCCGGGCCACGAGCCATCTTTGACCATAATATCATAACATTGATTCGCCTCACACACGCCTACTACTAACCACCAACAGGGACTCGGCTCCACATGGGTCGACAAAGTAACTAATGCCACATCGAGGGTCTTTGTTCTTGGTCAGCTTACTAATCCATTGATTCCATTTCCGTTCAGGTGCTGCAACTGTACCAGATCTCCAATCTGAATCACGGCCTCATGATGGTGGGTCCCTCGGGCTCCGGCAAGTCAACGGCTTGGCGCACGCTGCTCAAGGCACTGGAACGCTTCGAGGGCGTTGAGGGCGTCGCACACGTTATCGATCCCAAGGCCATTTCCAAGGAGGCGCTCTACGGCGTGCTCGATCCGAATACGCGCGAGTGGACAGACGGCCTGTTCACGCACATTCTGCGCAAGATTATCGACAATGTGCGCGGCGAGATTAACAAGCGCCAGTGGATCATCTTCGACGGCGACGTCGATCCCGAGTGGGTGGAGAATCTCAACTCGGTGCTCGACGACAACAAGCTGCTGACGCTGCCCAACGGCGAACGCCTTTCGCTGCCACCCAATGTGCGCGTCATGTTCGAGGTGCAGGATCTGAAGTTTGCGACCCTCGCGACGGTCTCCCGTTGCGGCATGGTCTGGTTCTCGGAGGATGTGCTCTCCACGGAGATGATATTCGAGAACTATTTGTCGCGATTGCGCAGCATTCCCTTGGAGGATGGCGACGAGGACTTCGTGGGCGTCATGAAGCCCGCCAAGGACAAGGAGGAGGAAGTGTCGCCCTCGCTCCAAGTGCAGCGCGACATTGCACTCCTGCTGCAGCCGTTCTTCTCGGCCGATGGCATCGTGGTGCGCACACTGGAATACGCCATGGATCAGGAGCACATCATGGACTTTACGCGCCTGCGTGCCCTCAGCTCGCTCTTTTCCATGCTCAACCAGTCCGCC
Source organism: Drosophila micromelanica (assembly GCA_004143825.1). Lineage (NCBI taxonomy): Eukaryota > Metazoa > Arthropoda > Insecta > Diptera > Drosophilidae > Drosophila > Drosophila micromelanica. Next base: position 4,042 of record SCDY01000907.1, on the reverse strand, counting down.
CGCAATGTGCTCAACTTTAACGCACAGCATCCCGATTTCCCATGCTCCGCGGATCAGCTGGAGCACTATATACCCAAGGCTCTGGTCTACTCGGTGCTGTGGTCCTTCGCTGGCGATGCCAAGCTCAAGGTGCGCATCGATTTGGGCGACTTTGTGCGTAGCGTGACCACTGTGCCGCTGCCGGGCGCCGCCGGAGCGCCCATCATTGACTTTGAGGTGAGCATGAACGGCGAGTGGGTGCCCTGGAGCAACAAGGTGCCCGTCATCGAGGTGGAGACCCACAAGGTGGCCTCGCCCGACATCGTCGTGCCCACGCTGGACACGGTGCGTCACGAGTCGCTGCTCTACACGTGGCTGGCCGAGCACAAACCATTGGGTGAGTTCAACAGCAGATCAAGCGTTCAGGATATCTCCTATTTCTTGTTGTATATATGAAACTCATGGTTATCTCCTTCTCAATAGTGCTCTGCGGTCCGCCTGGTTCTGGCAAGACCATGACGCTGTTCTCGGCGCTACGCGCTCTGCCCGACATGGAGGTGGTGGGTCTGAATTTCTCGTCGGCCACAACGCCAGAGCTGCTGCTGAAGACCTTCGACCATTACTGTGAGTACCGCAAGACGCCCAACGGCGTGGTGCTCTCGCCCGTGCAGATTGGCAAGTGGCTGGTGCTCTTCTGTGACGAGATCAATTTGCCGGATATGGACTCGTATGGCACCCAGCGGGTCATCTCGTTCCTGCGTCAGCTGGTCGAGCACAAGGGCTTCTATCGGGCCAGCGATCAGGCCTGGGTCTCGCTGGAGCGCATCCAGTTCGTGGGCGCTTGTAATCCGCCCACAGATCCCGGCCGTAAGCCGCTATCGCATCGCTTCCTGCGCCACGTGCCCATCATTTACGTGGATTACCCCGGCGAGACGTCGCTCAAGCAGATCTACGGCACCTTCTCGCGTGCCATGCTGCGCCTGATGCCGGCGTTGCGGGGCTACGCCGAACCGCTGACCAATGCCATGGTGGAGTTCTACCTGGCCTCACAGGATCGCTTCACACAGGACATGCAGCCGCACTATGTTTACTCGCCTCGTGAGATGACCCGATGGGTGCGCGGCATCTGTGAGGCCATACGGCCGCTGGACTCGCTGCCCGTGGAGGGTCTGGTGCGTCTCTGGGCGCACGAGGCGCTGCGTCTGTTCCAGGATCGACTGGTGGATGATTCCGAGCGTCGCTGGACCAATGAGAACATTGACCTGGTGGGCCACAAGCACTTCCCGGGCATCAACCAGGAGGAGGCGCTGCAGCGACCGATCCTCTACAGCAACTGGCTGTCCAAGGACTACATGCCGGTGAATCGCGAGGAGTTGCGTGACTACGTGCGTGCTCGCCTCAAGGTCTTCTACGAGGAGGAGCTGGACGTGCCCCTGGTACTCTTCGACGAAGTTTTGGATCACGTGCTGCGCATCGATCGAATCTTCCGCCAGCCGCAGGGTCACCTGTTGCTCATCGGTGTCTCCGGCGCGGGCAAGACGACTTTGTCGCGCTTTGTGGCCTGGATGAACGGGCTGTCCATCTTCCAGATCAAGGTGCACAACAAGTACACCAGCGAGGACTTTGACGAGGATCTGCGCTGCGTGCTGCGCCGCTCCGGCTGCAAGGACGAGAAGATCGCCTTCATACTGGACGAATCGAACGTGCTCGACTCGGGCTTCCTGGAGCGCATGAACACCCTGCTGGCCAACGGCGAGGTGCCCGGCCTCTTTGAGGGCGACGAGTACACCACGCTGATGACCCAGTGCAAGGAGGGCGCCCAGCGCGAGGGCCTCATGCTCGACTCCAGCGACGAGCTGTACAAGTGGTTCACCCAGCAGGTGATGCGCAATCTGCACGTCGTCTTCACCATGAATCCCTCCACCGACGGGCTCAAGGATCGTGCGGCCACCTCCCCAGCGCTGTTTAATCGCTGTGTGCTCAACTGGTTCGGCGACTGGTCGGACTCGGCCTTGTTCCAGGTGGGCAAGGAGTTCACCACTCGTGTGGATCTCGAAAGACCCAACTGGTCGCCGCCGGACTTCTTCCCATCGGTCTGCGCCCTGGTGCCCGCTAATCCCACGCATCGCGATGCCGTCATCAACAGCTGCGTCTACGTGCACCAGACACTCCACCAGGCGAACGCTCGTCTGGCCAAGCGAGGTGGACGCACCATGGCGGTGACGCCACGACATTATCTTGACTTTATCCATCACTTTGTCAAGCTGTACAATGAGAAGCGCAGCGATCTGGAGGAGCAGCAGCTACACTTGAACGTTGGTCTGAACAAGATCGCCGAGACCTTGGAGCAGGTGGAGGAGATGCAGAAATCGCTGGCGGTCAAAAAGCAGGAACTGCAGGCCAAGAACGAGGCCGCCAATGCGAAGCTCAAGCAAATGTTCCAGGACCAGCAGGAGGCCGAGAAAAAGAAGATACAGTCGCAGGAGATACAAATCCGGCTGGCCGACCAAACGGTCAAGATCGAGGAGAAACGCAAGTACGTCATGGCCGATCTCGCTCAGGTGGAACCCGCCGTCATCGAGGCACAGCAAGGTAAGTTTTTCGGACGCCAGTCCGTTGTCAGCAAGGGGAGGGAGGGAGGGGTCGTCAAATTTAGTATATAAATATAGCTACGTATTGTTGCCTCTAAGTTTAGCTATAAACTTTAATTGTGTGATAATATTTAAATCGATACTCCCACACACACACACACTTACACATACACTTACACTCGCACAACCGTTAGCCGTTAGCTCGATTAAAAAGAAACACCTGGCCGAGGTGCGTTCCATGGCAAATCCGCCGGCCGTTGTGAAGCTGGCACTGGAATCGGTCTGCGAGCTGCTCAATGAGAGTGCCACAGATTGGAAGGCCATACGCGGTATACTGGTCAAAGACAGTTTCATATCGTCGATCGTTAACTTGGAGACTGACAAGATCACGTACGCAACTCTTTCTATATCCCACACGATATATATATATACATATATCCATTCTATATCCCATCATATCGCACATAACGTCCAATCATCTCAGGTTGTTGTGCCGCAATGTGACACTAATTGGCTAAATCGTACCGATCGCATCATATATATATAACATAACTAAACAACAACAAATATATATATCTATATAATATTTACTACCATTACTACAACACATTTATACCTAAACACACACACACACTCTGCATACGCAATGCACTGGCAAATATTTTAACTTACAATATATATACATATAAATTATAACATATAACAATTTTTAAATAGCTCTTAACTGCAGATACAACTGTTAACAAGGTGTTGTCTTATTTCTAACAAAGAGATAAACAAATCAGTAGGCAGGCACAGTCATAGGTCAATATTCCAGGCCAAGTGGTCCTTGAAATATGGGCATTTCCAGGAACAATTTCTAAAACAATAAGTTGTTCAAACTACCATAACTTTGTCAAAAGTGAACCGATTTTCACGTTTGAGTGCATTTTCGTCATGATTTGTCCTGTAGATTGATAATATAAATATTTGCATTATTGAAAATAATTTTTTATTTTGAAAATTTTTGGCAAAAACCCATGTACTCCCCCCTTGTGAATTTTCGAAAAAAAAAATTTTTCAAAATTTAGAATTGCGAGTTAACATTTTTAATCGATTGTATTTGCCATAATTAGCATAAAAAACAACATTTAAGGTGATTCTGAGGAGGTCAAAATTTTGGTCAAAAATCATGTCAAAATTGACAAAAATTTTGACATGTAAAGCTCTTGGATCCATAGTCCCCAAACTTCAAACTACCATATCTTTGTCAAAAGTGAACCGATTTTCACGTTTCAGGGCATTTTGATCATGATTTGTCCTGTAAATTGATTCTGCATTTGAAATATTTGCATTATTGAAAATAATTTTTTTTTGAAAATTTTTGGTAAAAAATGTACTCCCCCCTTGTGAATTTTCGAAAAAAAATTTTTTTCAAAATTTAGAATTGCGAGTTTACATTTTTAATCGATTGTATTTGCCATAATTAGCTT